>APFE030221200.1:0-23850 GCA_000404065.3 Pinus taeda
TTGGTAACTATGGTTTTTAATTTCAAAGGATAAATATTTTTATTAAATTATTCATCATATTTTATTATTAATTAAAAATAATTTTTTAATAAAATAAAATAAGAATTTATGATAGTTAAAAATAAGTTGATATAGTAAGGGTAGCTCTCAAATCACTAAGTGAGAAATCCATATTAAAATGTTTTTTAAGAGGTTTGCAACCCATCTAAAATGATGGTGATTGTTTTTTCAAAAACATGAATGGATGAATGGAAGTTGTATGATTTTTCCTTCCTAGATAAAAGTACCTTCATTAAAAATGGCATGATGTGAGTGTTTATTATCAAATGTGGTGACTATGGTGTTGCTCATTCTATATTAGGAGTTAATTGACCTTACTCTTAATCTCTTCATGCGGGTATCATTTTCCATTAAACCTTATTGTAATTCTTATTCGATCATAGCGAAATATTGATTAGCCATTTTCACCTCACATAATATTCATTCATCGGTTTACTTTCATTATTGTTATATCTTAAATTGTTTGAGTTAGTTGGTTTTGAGTCATTGTTACAAATCCTACTTCATAGGATTTCAAGTTTCAAATGGTTTCCTCTGTTGACGTTGCTATGTTTATTGGAGTTGTCTTAATAGTGTCTCTATGTTGGTTGAAGTTGTCTTATAATATTAATGTTTTTTTTAGTGTATTTTTTCAATTTCTTTACACAATATTTTTTTACATAAATTTTCTATGTTTTTATTATTAAGCATAAGTTTGGCACATTTTTCAATTAATGGACACCCTTATTCATCTATGTGCAACTCTTTAACGTATTTACTCTTGGACTTCATTTTCTTCAAAGGAGATTCACCTTCTACTCTTACAATAATTTTCTATATTTATGGTGAAAAAATTAAGGTAAATTTGTCTGAGTCGTTAGGAATAAAACAAACTCATGACAATATTGTAATGTGATCTACATATTATACTTGTAGAATATCTATATATCTTGTTTTGATTGGATGTACTTATCCTTCAAGAGTATGTATTTGGTGTCTCCATGGTTTGGAGTGTGTTATATGTATTTGTATATATGTAACATGTAAAAGGCATATTGCTTCAAGACTTGGATAGGTATGCATACCAGTTTGTCATGTATCCTTGAGGTCTTGCATAGTTTCTCATGTATCATTTAGGACTTGGATAGTTCTTGTCTAGTTTAGTAGGGAGCTTTTAACACTTTAAGGAGTGGGTCATGTGTTAGTTGGATGCTCTATGAATGGATATTGTTGTTGGTTGTATAATCTAGCAAGTAAAATCTTACATTTAGGGGGACTTCCTCAAGAAGGTAAATGAACCATGTACATGAAGTGAACGGATTATTGAAACACTTAGGTATTCGTGCATTTCAATGGATGGTTGTTTCTTTATAAGGATGTCAACAATTTGGTGATGTCTGCATAATAAATGTACAAAGTGAAAGTGTCAAATTGGACAAAAGGTAGAGTTTCGTGATCAAGGGTTATATAGTTCATATTGGTGAAGACCTTTGATGAAGATTAAGATTAAAACAAGTCGTTTTTTAATGGGAAGTGTTGGATTATATAACTCCCACTTGTCTCATTTGTATGATCATATTTAGTTATTATGATTTTAGGTAAATAGATGGAGGTAGTTATTTATCTAGAAAGTTATTTCTAATTTGTAATAAATTGTTAAAACCAAATAAATGTGAAAAAATATCTTTAAAGAAATTGTTCCTAAATCAATTTGTAAACATAGTCAATTTAGCAAGCCAAAGTCAGAAACACAATCAATCATCAGGTTTAAAGAAATTGGGATGCTCCTAGGTGGGATTCCCTGGGATCTGGATCAATGGTTGAAGAGTACGATCCGCAAAGCCAATATGATGTTGACATATGGATAGCATGGCACATGGTTTGTAGCATCTCTAGCACCGCACTAGAGGACAGAAGTGTCACAACAGAAACTTTCCACCCAGGCCGAAGCATTGGAAATGGAAATGAGATTACATGAGACCCCGATACAAGAGAACCGCGCGTAGTCCGAAAATTAGGGAAGCATGCATTGCGCACTGGAAGGGAAATGAGGTTGACTACACAGATTGGTGAGTATGAAATGGATCAGGTAATCCTAGATCTAGGTTCGAACGCGAATGTATTACCGAAGAAAACATGGGAACATATGGGTAGGCCCGCGTTGTAATGGTCCCCTATTCAATTACGAATGGTGAACCAACAGAATATTTTTCCCATGGGAATATTGCAAGGGGTAACAGTTGATATTGAAGGCACGAGCGCGCAATCGGATTTTGAAGTAATAGAGATTGTTGATGACAACAATCTCTATCCCACGTTGTTAGGAATAGACTGGGCCACCGATATGAATGAAGTCATCAACCTGAAGAAACATAAAATGATCTTCGAGAAAAAGTCAATACGCATAGTAGTCCCACTAGACCCAGCCGATGGAGCGCGCTACACTAAATCGGTGCACAACGATGATAGCAATGATGATCTCGATTGTATTTACAAGATAACTGCGCGAGACTAGGATGCAAATGCAGTAGAAAACTTAATGTATGCAATGGTATCTATAATACTTGACATTTCACATGTAGTTGGAATTGTCAACAGGTTCATGGAAAATCCAAAAGAAGAACACTAGTGAGAAGTGAAATGGGTGCATCAGTATTTAAGAGGCACAAGTGACCATTGCATCATCTTTAATGGCAGTGAAGGATCAATCTACGGATATGTGGATTCTCGTTATGCAAGTGATTTGGACAAAAAGAGATCTACTATAGGTTATGTATTTACTCTTGTAGGTTGAGCAATTATTTGGGTGTCAAATCTTCAAGAAAGAGTTGCTTTGTCCGCTACCAAAGCAGTGTTGCTTCAAATTCTAGTAAAGAAGCAATCTGGTTGAAAGGTCTACTTAATAATATTGGAAGGACATAGGAGAAAGTGAATGTATTCTGTGACAGTCGGAGTGTTATTAATTTGGCTACAAATCCAGCTTATTAGAGCAAGACCAAGCACATTGATGTCAGGTACCATTTTGTGAGACATGTGATCGATGGCGGAAAAGTAGCTCTCAAGAAGGTCCATACACCAGAGAATTGTGCAGACATATTCACGAAGCCAGTCACAGTAAAGAAGCTTCGATAGTGTTTGGCTTCTCTTTGTTTATAGAAGAGATGATAAATGGGCATGGGCAAGGGATTAGGAAAATTTTTGTCAAGGTGGAGATTGTTGAAAGAATGACAACAATTGATGTAAATAAAGTAATTATGGGTAAATTTGGTTGTTACCGGTCAGTCAACTGTATTGCGAGGAGTTATGTAACCGAATAACCCATATTAATTGGGATTTCTTGAGAGGCTTGTAATGATGGAGAATCATTTTTAATTAATAAATATTTCCAATCCCTTGCCCCATGGAGGTTTCCTTGACACACTCTCAAGGTTTTACCACATAAAGTTGCCTTATGTTAATGTGTGATTCAGTTTGTCAGTTTTTTGCATTTCTTGCCTTGTATGTTTGAATGATTAATGATTCTCATAATGCAACATATATTATTGTTGATTCTCCTTGACATGATAATTAGTAGTGAACTTTATTGGCTTTTTATTAAATTAGTTTTGTTATTTTTCATCATGCTATTATCAAAATATGAACATGAAGATCGCAAGAGACAATAGACACAAGATATAGGCTCCACTCTAGGGAAAAACACCACAACTTGGGAAAAACCCAAGCAATATCCTTCTTATAGAATCATATCAAATTGAGACATTCAAGACCCAATGACCAAAGTCAGACCTCCTCCAAGTACTAAGCCAACCCCACAACAAGATCTTCTTTAAACAAGATGAATTCTTCCAAGTCAACAAAGATTGAACCTTCTTCAAGTATGCTCCCAATAGGTCTTGACCTTTGCTTCAAATCTGTTCCTTCGTCCTACAATAAACCCATAAATATTAGATTTCACTTGTGTGGATAGATTTAGGTTTTCCTTTATTCTTCCTTCCTTCGCTAGGTGATTCTCCTTGGTTTCTTTCCCTTCACACTTCATTTTCTTATTCTTCAATTGCATATTGAACTTGTTGTGTGTGAGTGAATCAAATGAGTCAAAGTCCTTCTTATTTATAGTCTTCCTATGGGATCAAATAACCTTCCTTTTGGCCAACTTGTCCTTGTTTGGGCCAACTAGTACTTGGAGGGTTCCTTGACTTTCTAGACTCAAAAATAAATTATTTTGTATGTTACAACATGCACAAATGGGTCTTATACAATTCATATTAACTTTCTTAACTTCTGAAAAACTCTAGAAGCAGGAAGAACATGCTTGACTAAGTTGACCAATCAAAAGAATAATGATACCCATGCTTGAAAATAATCATTTGTCTTTCTTCCTTTGTTACATAAGAAATACATAATGACATGAGTACATAGACAATTATGAAGACCGAACCTAGTTACTTTTCCAACATGCTCAAGTAGAGTTGATCGAGGATAGAACTTTGTAAAAGATATCCATAACTACAAGACAAGGGAAACATGACCTTTGAAAGATTGGGTTGAAAGAACAACTTCCAAGCAAAGCTAAATGGTAAACCCAAGAGAAGATGCAGGAAAACTTTCCTCACCTCATTCAATAGAAGCATTTGGCGACCAAAAGCCTCCAAAAATCGGGAGGTGTGATCCAAATAAGATCATTATATTGTTTTTCATCCATATTGATGCCTTTAGAGTAGAAAAAATCAAGGAATCAACTCACGTGGCCATTTTTATCGGTGGGACCCAATTTGGCAAATTAGGGTCTCAAACCTTCTGGGAGAATTTTAAGGCCTCAATTGAAATTTTTGGGGGTAAGACATTGTTGCTTTAGAGTGGCATATTTATTTCATATTTTACACATAGATGCCTTTCCAACAATGTAAGAATTGTGTCAATTGGAGTCTATATGAAAAAGTTATTCCACATATAATTTAACCTTCTTGTTTTCAATCTTCATAATTGTATTTCAGTCATAATAAAATGTACTTATGAAAAAGAATGAAAAATAAATTTTATTATTATTATGACTTATTAAAGCATGGATTTCATGCTTGGGCCATCATGTTTTAGGTCAAAGTCCCCATTGCGGAATTCTAGGATTTATTCTAATTTAATAGAGTCATTGTACATTTAAAGACCCTTCATGGGATTTTGAATCATGTAAAAAGAATTATTTTTTATTAAAGAATTATTTATGTCACCTCCACACCAAGTCGGCCCCAATAAGATCAATTTGGCCTCAACAAAAGGTATTTTGACCTCACCAGAAGCCTATATATTGAAGCAGTTTGGTTCATTTGGAGGATAATCACTCACACAAGTTTCATCTCCTAGAAGAAGTCATGAAAAACTGCGAAGTTGCAGTGGAAGAAAGATAATTTAAGGATCAAAGGTTTTGGGTTATCGATCTCTCTCAAACGTGTGATTTTCTAGGCTACGACATCAAGGTCAAAGTTCTGTTATGACATTAAGGTCAAGCTACAACATCAAGGTCGAAGTTTTGTTATGGCACCAAGAAGTTGTAGTACAACATCAAGATCGAAGTACAACATCAACGTAGAAGTGTTACTTCAAGTTCAAAGAGCTAAGTGCTTCAACTTCGATGTTTTTACATTAAGATCGAAGTTGCTAGGTCAAAGACACTACTACATCGAAGTGTTGTTGCATCTAGGTCGAAGACTGTAGTGGAAAGTGATCATCTACTGAAAAATAAAAGTGTTGACTTGGTGTGGAGGAAGTCTCTGTCTAGTTCAAGAGTCTTGGATTATCTCAAGAAAACTATTAAAGGAATATTTGTTGACTAGGTTTTCCCCAAGATTGGGGTTTTCCCTCATTGTCCTCATACATCTGGTGTCCTTGATCTTTTTTCTATTGCTTTGTTAATTGCTTGATGAAATAAGATAAAAGAAGAACATAAGAAAATTAATAAGAGCACAAGAATCTCACAAATAATTATCATGTATAATAAAATATCTATTCCTTTACAATTTTCTAACATGGTATCAGAGCTAAGGTGAAGAATACAGAAAAAGGTAGGTTGAAGATATATTGAAAGAAAACAAAGGAATTTGAAGAAGTTGAGCAAGGGATCATATAAAGAGACCTTTCAAGGAAATACGTTTACTACGTTCAAGGACAATGTCTAACTCCATAAAGGGAGAGATCAAATTAGAAGGAGCATCAAATTACAGGCCACGGAAAAGAATAAAGTTTTGGATCTAGTCAAAGTAAAAGTAAAGAAGCCTACAAATGAATGAAGTGAAGAACAGAAAGAAAAGTTTAGAGAAACAAAGATTTTCGCAATGAGCCTAATAGTGGATGGAACACATGCAGTCAAGGAGTCAAAATATATTTAGTAATCAACAAGGAGAGTGAAGAAGATAAAATCTCGAATGATTGTTCCGCTCATCACAAGAAGAAAGGAACCTTCAAGAAGTCCAAAGGGCCAATGCTACAATTGTCACAAGGTGGGTCACTATGAAAGGGATTATCCTTAGAATCCAGGAAATAAAAGGAGGAATAGGGATCAAGCAAACTTTTCCAAAGAAGTTTCAGCAAAGAAGAAAAAGATGGAAGGATATGATGTCAAAGACCTATTTGTTAGGGAATTTATCCCTTAATTATCCCTCAATTTTGAATTAAGAGGGAGCCTCACCACTTTCCAAATATAAGTATCTTACTAGGTGTATTATATTTTATATTTGGTTTCTCTTACTTCTAGAAGTTTGTTTATATTAAATACTAATCACATTTATATTTTCCTTGTTTAAGAAAGGCTTACTAAAAACTCAAGGATTATGAAAGAAGGACTCACAAGAAAAAGCATTAGGTTACAAGGTTTATTAAGAAACAAAGGTATGCCTTACACCATAAGCTTTGTTCTCTTCATGATAAAGGTATATTCATTCTTTTTGGTAATCTATTCTACATTACTAACAATTTTGTGTCTGGCACTCTTGAATCATAAATATTCTTGAATTGGGTGATTCATCATTAGATAAATCTACCCTCCTCGCATATTTAATTATTCTTGTGGAACCCTAAAGAAGTTCTCTCTAAAACCCTAACTTAAGGGTATGTCAATGATAATGTGTGAAACTCTAGCCTACTTAGGGTTATCGATGATGTCCAAAGAAAATGTTTGATGCTTTGATGATGTCATGTTTGGGGTTTTGGTATGGTTATGAAAACTCTAACTTGTTAGGGTTTAAAGGTGATATCAGAAATCCAAAACCTTTGAAGTTTTGGTAATTTAGGGTTTGCTATGTTCTGTATTGAAATCATAGATCTTTAGGGTTTATGAACAAGATCCTTATGACCTAGGAATGGATCCCTAGGTATATGTTTGTTCGTATGATCAAGTTTTCTATATGTATGATTTTAATATGTTTGTTGAGTTTGCCTGACATATATTGTTATGATATACTTATGCATGATGATAAAATCCTATATATGCATATGTGTTCACCTAATTATTGATGGTCATAAGTCCTAGGGTTTGGAACTAAGTCCTAGTCAAAGCTTGATATTCTAGGATGATATTGTTTGTGAATTCTCGGGTTTTGTAGCTAAACATTAGTAGAAGTTAAATTCTCTAGTATATGGTTTGACAAATGTCGAATTTATGAAAGATTCCTAAAAAACTAAAATTGTATTATGATCAGTTTGATTATTGAGAATTAGTAAATGAAAATCTATGGTTTACATCAAACCGGAGTAGAAGCTATTCATGTTGTTAATTGAGTTGTGATTGGTTTTTGAATCTCATGTATGAAATCTATGGTTTGTATGAAACCTTAGTAGGAAGAGAAACATATGATTTTAGATGCATTCTTATAGTGGTCCCTAGGGTTTTCTATATGTTATAAAAGAGTTTGTCATATATTTGAAAGAAATATTGAAGCCCTAGATATAATGAGATCAATATCTTGAGTTGTTAATGTGATTTACAGTTTGTAACAAAACTTGGGCAAGAATTTAAAGTATATAAGTAAAGTCTCTTGCTGATTATGTTTATAAAGTCTAATGCTTCCATTATTGTATGATTTTGATGAGGTTAACTTCATGCTTCTATAGATTTGGTTGTACTTGCTATCTAAAGTTGTGCAGGTACATAATCTTCAAGATGGTGAAGATGTTCATTTAATAAGAATGACTAAGAAAGTTATATGGATGATGATGGTCATGATAACTCTAAAGGATGGAAGCCATGAAAGATTCTTCTATGTCGTAGAAAGGAAGTGGATCTCCCTAGATTAAAAGGGAGCTTAGGTATATTTCTTGTATAGGAATGATTAGATCCCCTCTGTTTAAGAGGGAGTGATGGATATGGTTCCCTACTTCATGTATCATGGCACTAGACCAGGACTAACAACCATAAGTCTTAGTGAAGGCCATGAGTGAGAGAAGGACACATCATTCTTGTCTTCATGGAAACAAGTCCCTAGTTAAGAGGGAGGGCATATTATAGTCATGATGGTTACCTTCAAAGAAGAAATTGGAGAATGCATTTTGAGGTGTTATCGAAAGAAGGAAAGCAGGATTCGGTTATAGAATATGTTGTTGCATGCAAAGTAGGGAAGGAAGTTGTATGGTTGAGGCATCTTATGTCAAGATTCATTTGGAAATATCTAAGTCCTACCGTGAAAGTTGAGAAGTGACATCAAGATGTTTGAAAGACCCCAGAGGTTTGTGTTTGCTTATGTACATTTGAAAGATTGTTACTGATTGGGGTTGTGTTTGTACACGTAAATCTCTTGGAAGTTTTGATAACATGTTTCACATGCTTGTTGTTCTCAATCAGTGTAATCAAGAGAGATTTGTTGTTACTGATCTATTTCATCGGGATGAATTTGCTAATAATTGTGAAAATTGGATTTGTTGAGGCTTTGTGAGTGAAGCATTTCTTGGGAGGACATCTGGCTGACACTATGTGTTTATGTCTAGATCCTGAAGTATCGTGGGTCACATTGGTCATAGAGTTCTAACCTCGAATATGCACCTAGATCCTTGGGTTGGTGGTTAGAAAGTAAGTGTGATGGTACCTAGAGAGGATGAAAGCTTTAGTCCATCTTAGTCCCACTCGAATAGATTTCCCTCGTGAGAAATCTAGTCCATGTCATTGTGGTGCCTAAATTGTTGAGAGATCTGAGATAGATTTCCCTCATCAGGAATCTAGCCATAGCATTACGGTGCCTAAACTCTTCATAGTTCACATGTTTGGAGATCTTCCTTGTACTTGTATATGATAAATATCTCCTTAGTTAAGAAGGAGTGTTGAAAAATGTAACTAGGTTCGGTCTTCATAATTGTATTTGAGTCATAATAAATGTACTTATGAAAAAGAATGAAAAATACATTTTATTATTATTATGACTTATTAAAGCCTCGATTTCATGCTTGGTCATCATGTTTTAGGTCAAATTCCCCATTGAGGACTTTTAGGATTTATTCTAAGTCAATAGAGTCAATGTACATTTAAAGAGACCCTTCTTGGGCTTTTGAATCGTGTAAAAAGAATTATTTTTGAGTCAAAAATGAATTATGTCACCTCCACACCAAGTCGGCCTCAAAAAGATCAAGTCATCCTTAAGAAGGTTAATTCGACCTAACTAGAATCCTATATATTGAAGTAGTTTGATTCATTTGGAGGACAATCACTCACACAGGTTCGATCTCCTAGAAGTAGTCCTGAAAAAGTGCAAAGTTGCAGTGGAAGAATGAAAATTGTAGGATCAAAGGTTTTGGGTTATCTCTCTCTCTCTCTCTCCAACGTGTGATTTTCTGGTCTACGACATCAAGGTCGAAGTTCTGTTACAACATCAAGAAGTTTTGTTACGACATCAAGGTTGATGTTTTGTTACGGCATCAAGAAGTTCTACTACGGCATCAAGGTCGAAGTATGACATCAAGGTATAAGTGTTTCTTCAAGGTCGAAAAGCTAATTGCTTCAAGGTCGAAGTGGTTTCATTAAGATCGAAGTTGCTAGGTCGAAGATACTACTGCATCGAAGTGTTTTTGTTGCTACTGTTGCATCTAAGTTGAACACTGTACTCGAAAGTGATCATCTGCTAAAAAAAGGAAAAGGTTGACTTGGTGTGGAGGAAGTTTGTGTCTAAGTCAAGAGTCTTGGATTATATCAGGAAAACTATTGAAAGAAGAGTTGTTGACTGGGTTTCCCCCAAGATTGGGGCTTTTCCCTCACTATCCGCCTACATCTAGTGTCCTTGATCTTTGTGCTATTGCATTGGTAATTGATTCATGAATTAAGATATTGAAGAACATAAGAAAATTAATAAGAACACAAGAATCTCACGAGTAATCATCAAGTATAAGAAAATATTTATGCCTTTCCGATTTTCTAACAAAGTCAACCCCCATTATTCATGGAACATTGACTAGGCACATGATTATGATGAATAATACTCTATAAGAGTCCATATTTTGACTTCGTTTAAGAGTTGTGATAGTTAAACCTAACCACTAGTAGGCTATCGGGTTATGCTATAACCAAGCCACTAGGAGAACAAGAGGTTCCATTATTTTGAGTGCATTTGTTCCATAGATGAGAAAAAATAGCTAAGATGGATAAGAGATAGAGCACACAAAGAGGATTTGTGAATTGTAGTAGTCTATGGGCCATAGGCCATACTTCTTTGTACTCAAAACCATTTTCTATTTAGAGAAAGAGAAGACAGTGGCCTCACCTTCCAGTTGGTTTTTCTCTGAAAAGGGTTCTCGAGGTCATATCTTGTGTCAAATCATGGCTTGTGCATTTTTATTTCAATGTTCTTTATTTTCTACATAATTCTAATTTGCATGCACACACAACTAACACTCATTTATAGATCAATAAAAAACCTAATATTATGGATTTCGAATTTTTAAATATAGGTTTATTAGATCAATTATGACAAACTATCGAGTGGAATATCCACAATATAATATAGATCATTATAAGCCCCCATTTCCACCAAAGTCACCGACCCATCAAGAGCCTGAGTTGAGGTAAAATCCAAAGTAATATTTGGCAAAATACCCAAGATACTAAACCCAAAACCCCCATTTTTGAGCTCATAAGGCCGAAAAACCCCCGACACAAAATCTCTTGCAACAACTTATCCCTTTTTGATGGACACACCAAGCTAATTTGTAACTACCCTTGCATGTCGAAACTCCCCATTAGAAATAAAGAAATTCACCTGATTCAAACTATTATCATAATCAATCATTTCTCGATCCCCCATCATTCCAAACCATAAAGTTTTGTCCCAAAGCCCTGCAAAACCGAGACACCCAACGCTGTTCAAAACTTAGACACCCAACATTGTTCAAAACCTCATGTGTGCCATTCAAAACCCTAATTTGTCGTGTCGATACGATGCTCCTCCAAGCAAGAACTTAAAACTTCAACCATCGAGCCACCATAAAAGACAAATATTCCAAAAGTTGTTTGACATTAACATGAGCAATCATAGATAAGCATGTGAGCAATTGTTTTTTCCTAGGTTTGTTTAAGAAGTGTGACAGAGTTGTTTGGTGGATACTTACTCTTCCTATGATGAACTCTAACTACATTTTACTTTACGTTAATGTTTTTTTGGTTCAAGAAATCAAATTCTTGTGTTGCAAAACTATGATGCTCTTTGATGTATTTATTTCTAGAAACATGAGCAATTGCTTTTTTATTTAGCTGTGTGTTGTTTCTCACCATTTTTTATTACTCGAAGGGAATTGTTATTCCATAAAGTTGATACTTGTTGACAACATTGGTATGCTATTCATAAATATATTGCCTCTATGTTCCAATGGTTCAAAATGACATTGTGCGAGATTTATTTGATATTGGATAACATTAAATATGCTTCATTTTGATATATCTAAGTTGACATGAGTCAAAATATCTCTTGTGTCTGTAGACCACACACAAATGTCTAGTCTCAAAACATAAGCCATCCAAGAAAAATAAACTGACGGCCTTCTATGTGTCCTTTTTCTATGTGTCCTTTTTGGTATGCGAGTGCCAAAAGGAAAATATAACCCTCCCAATCCAAAATGTTTGTTGTGTTTTTTTGTATGTCAAGTTTGACATGGTGGTCTATGCATTTTGATGCAAAAGGATCACTTTGCAAAAGTGCATTTGAGAGAGCATGGGCCATAATGCTACAATCAAGCCACATTATATTCATGTTGTGTTGCATGACAAATGCATTGAAATGATCTTTCACCAGTAGCACCATTGAAATTTTGGATTAGTTGAAGTCATTTTGATAGCATCTTGGCCTTTATTTGTGCCCATTGTTGTTCCATGAATCCATGGGGCAAAGCATATACATTGCCTCTAGTATTACTAATATGTGCATTTTCTTTTTTGGAAAGAGTGGGTCAAAATGTCACTCAAGGGGATTATCATCATAAAACAATGCCATATGTTTACATGCTTAGAGATGAATTGAAATGCAAGTTTGGTATCTTTTGTCTTTTTGACCAAATTCTTATTGGTATGTTGAGTCATTTTGACCACCAATATATTCAAAATATACCTACCCAAAATATAGATATAAAAATAATATATCTATTATACAAAATCACTTCGAGAGTTATGCTTTGCCAAAACGACATTAATGCCACATTCTTCAGTTAAAAATAAATAAAATTAATTAGATATGATGCAGATAATAACCGTACCATGAGATCACGAGGATGGACAGAAGAAGGGACCCATTGCTCGGAAGTAAGCAGATGCGAACAAAAAATGACAAAGGAATGGACGGTTACATTTCAGGTAGGGTTCTTATATCATTTCGAAAAATGGCAAATGAATGGCCAGTTACATTTCAGATAGGGTTTTGATAACATTTAGAAAACAACTTTATAGCGTATGGACTGGATCACAACAAGGCCACGAGAATGGACAGAAGAAGGGGACCCATTTTTCAGAAGTATGAAGAGACAGCAGGACAGGAAATGGGAAACGAATGGTCGGTTATTCCTCAGGTAAAGTATTGATATTAACTTGTAATGGAATGTGATAATTACAATCTACTAGAAAGCGAAAACCACTGATTTGATTTCAGTACCAAAATTTATGAAAATGTGCATACATTTATAAAATTTATGTAAATGTACGTACTTTAATAGAAATAATATTTTATTATATAGATATATGTGAAAAAATTGTGAGGTGAAAATGTCAGTACAGAGAAAAATTAAATGTAAAACAACTTTAGCTCATATAGTTTTATGATTTTGTGTGCAATTCCTTTTTACATTGATTTATGATTTTATGGTGGTTTGTTGAGAGAGGTCCATCTCACCGGCTCCGTCCGAACTGAAAGGCTTCGTTTTGCCATAAAATTCAAGTGAAAGGACAAAATTCCATTCATTCGTTAACAAGGTATTAGGACAGAAAAGGTACAGCAACAGTATTATAGTTCTTCACTCACAGAAGGTACAGCAACAGTATTATAGTTCTTCACTCAGAAAATACGGGTTTTAGGTCTCTGGAAAATTCAAGTGACACGACACATACAAACATTCATTCATTAACATGAAAGAAACTCATCGAATGTGATCAAGAGATTAAAAAGTATCAGTTGGTGATCTGATCACACCTGCACGGTTTTGGTTGTGGAAACGGTTTTGGTTTTGGACATTTTCATTTATCATGATATTAATTATGTGTGTTTTTTAAGTTTAGTTTAAATAGTTTAAGTTGTGTTTTTATGATATTGGAATTTTTGTAAAATTATAACAAAATCACAGCCGTTCAACTTCAGGATTTTGGGTGCACCAAAAATTTTTGATGGCGTTGAATCTATTTTCACTATCAAAAAAATTATTCAAACCTTCTATCATTCTGATTTTTTAAGAAAAAAAAATTATCCTATTTGACAAAAAATCTGCCATCCCTATTAATGTGTGAAGTCAAAATCTGCCATCCCTGCATGTGTGAAGTCAGTGGCCAAAGCCTTTTTTTTAAGTAGTTGGAGGTATTAAAATAAGATGAAGATAGTTATTATTGATTACTATTTGTTAGTGTGATTTGATTTTTAGTTATTACTTTTTTAATATATTATTTTTTCAATATCATTAAAAAATTATTTTTCAAATATTTCATTGGATTATAACTTGAAGTAGTGTTTAGACAATATAATGCCATGTGGATTTAGATATATGTGTAGTGTTTTTGTATTATTAGGTTTTGTGGGAAAATCATCACAAATAATATCTTTCACAATAGTTCATACCTTTATAAATAAGGCTCTAGATCCATTTTGGTGGATCTATACATATATTCCTTGGATGTAGCATTCATGATGGCCTCAGTCATGAACCAGATTAAAAAAACATATTTAAGATAAGTTACTTCCCACCATAATTTAAACATGTATTTACATAAAATGGATATAAATAAAGAAATATACTAATAAGGAGTTACTTCCCACCATTGTAAATGTGTAACTTGTGGTTACTACCCACCACTAAACACTATTAATTGACATTAAGCAATGTAGATTATGATTTTGTATGAAAATTATTTTCCCACAACATAATTTCTAACTTGAGTTAGCAAGGACTAATTGAAATGATTTCCACCACTTGTTATTTAAAAATATCACATCCATTGAAATTATTTTTTTACTTCCTTTTTCTAGTAGCATCTAGTCTTAATTGTATACATAAAACCACATATTATTCTCTTTTATAACTTAACCACCTGTGACTTTATTAAACCATTCATCATCTTTTTCCATTAAATTTTTAACGAAATAAAATAAAGGTTTAGAATAGTTACAAATTTGGTTGAAATAGTTGAATGGTGGGTATCAAATCATGAAGTGAGAATTCCATATTATCAAGAACTTTACTAGTAAATTGTTTGCAAAGGTTAGTAGGCCATTTAAGATGAGTGTAAGTGTTGGATTTCACAAACATGAATGGAAGTGGCATAACTTTTCCTTGCTATACAAAAATACATTCATAAAAAAAATGGTGTGATTTGGGTGTTGATTATCAAAAGTTGTGATTATGGTATTTTTTGTTTTGCATTAAAGGTTAGTTTATCTTAACTCTAATGTCAAGTTGTACATGTGGGTCTTACTTTTCAATGAACCTTATTGTAACTTTCATTATATCATATGAAATACTGATTCAACATTGTCACATGACGTAGGGGATCTTCTGATTTGGATCTTCTTCTGATCTTCTCATTTGGATCAGATCTTCTGATCTTCTGCGATCAATCATCGGATGTTCTGCTAGAGACCCTCTGGGAAACCTTGCCGGTGAACGAGGAAGCCTCTCGTTTCTGCCACTGGAAAAAGAAACAAACATTGCATTGGTTTGAATGCATAGTGGCTTCGGTAAAGCCCACGAAACTTGTCGTTACAACCACCTAGCCAAAATTCAGCCCACTCTTTTTCTTGCTGTGAAGAAAATAGCCATCATTAAAAACTTACAAGAGAGACGCACAGGTAGAGCCTATTTGAGAGTCGTTGTTTGAGAAAAATCTTCTAATCCGATCTTGACTTGACTTAGGTTCGGATCTTCTCTGCGGTCTTCGGATCAACCTACGTAGAAATCCTCGTGTCATCTTAGGGTAGGAGTTGGTAGGATCTTCTATGGTCTTCTGTGGGATTGGATCTTTTGCGGTCTTTTGCGGGATAGCTTCTGCGGTCTTCTTCGGATCGGATCTTCTATGGGATAGCTTCTGCGGTCTTCTTCGGATCAGATCTTCTGTGGGATAGCTTCTGTGGTCTTTGGATCTGATCTTCTGCGGTCTTGGGATCATCATATCTTCTGCCACATCTTCTAGCTTCTGCGGTCTTCGGATCTTCCGATAGGGCTTGAGTTGTTTATCAATGGTCTAGCCTTTGCAGTCTTCGAATCCTGTGATCTTCTGTGGCCTTTGGATCATCTGATCTTTCTGCCAGATCTTCTAACTTCTGCGGTCTTCAGATCTTTGGATCTTCTAATCTTTTGCCATCTTGTATCTTCTGCTCCACATGGCTCCCACATTCGCGAAAATAGTTGTTGGCTTCGCTCTATTCGCTTCTCGGGGGTAAGCTCCTGCTCATATCGTTAGTGAAGCCCCAGCTCCCACTGTCCAGGTGGTCCACGCCTCACTCAATGAGGCTCTAAAGTTTTTTGAAAGTGCCCTAATATGTCGGTTCAATGGTTTTTGGCCGCGACTCACAAATCTCCATAGTTGGATGTCAGAGATATGCAAGCTTGTCATTTCTGATGCAATTAATATCTACCCCTGTGCTAGGGGTTTCTTTATAGTAGATTTTGAAAACTCTGAAAGTAGACAATGCATTCTAGATTCTGGCCCTTGGTTTTGTGAAAACTCAAGCCTATTCATGAAGCCATGGAACCCATCATTCGATCCCTCAACAACAGTTATAACCTCAGCACCAGTTTGGGTGAGATTGCCAAACTTACCTTTACATCTATGGAATTTCTCCTCGCTAAAAGCCATTGGAAATGCAATTGGGAAATTTTACTGCACGTGCCTAGAAATAGAGGAATATGCCAGAACCACCTATGCACGCATCTGTGTGGAAATGGACTTCAGCACCAGATTCCTAGCTAAAATAAACCTAACAAGTAAAGACTATGTGTGGAACTAGAAACTTGATTATGAGGTCCGATAGACCAATTTGGTCTCAGTGGACGTTAACCACCACCATCATCACCATCATTTATGCATGGGGATACTTTCATTGTTTATTCATGTCATATTTCAACTTGTGTGAGTTGGTTTTGATTAAATGCTACAAATCCCTATCTTATACATCATAGGATTTTAGGTTTCAAGTAGTGTTCTATGTTGATGGCCCTATGTTGGTTGAATTTGTCTTAAAATATTGATGCATTTTTTAGCACATTTTCCTCAATTTCTTTACTTATAACATTTTTCTATACAATTTCTCTGTGCTTCTTTTATTGAGCATAAATTTTGCATGTTTTTCAATCAATGGACACAATTCTTCATTTATGTGCAACTCTTTAAACTATTTACTTTTTGATGTCATTTTCTCAAAAAAGAGATTCCTCGTCTTTCAATGATGATATATATATGGTCAACAAATTAAGGAAAAATTATGTGAGTTGTGAGTAGTAAAACAAACTCATGACCATATTCAAATGTGATCTAGACATTGTACTTATAGGAAATCTATATATCTTGTTTTAATTTGATGTAGTAGTTCTTAAATAGTATGTACTTGATCTCTTCATGAGTTGGAGTGTGTTATATATATTTGTATATTTGCAACATATAAAGGGCATATTGCTACAAGACTTTGATAGGCATGCATACCTCTTTGTCATATATCCATTATGACTAGTTATTGTCTAATTTAGTTCATTAACCTCTCTTAGGGAGTTTTTTAACACTTGGAGGAGTGGCCATGTGAAAATATAAAGGGCATATCGCTACAAGACTTTGATAGGCATGCATACCTCTTTGTCATATATCCATGATGACTAGTTATTGTGTAATTAGTTCAGTAACCTTTCTTAGGGAGTTTTTTAACACTTGGAGGAGTGGCCATGTGCAAATAAAAAGGGCATATCGCTATAAGACTTTGATAGACATGCATACCTTTTTGTCATATATCCATGATGACTAGTTATCGTTTAATTTAGTTCCCTAACCTATGTTAGGGAGTTTTTTAACACTTGGAGGAGTGGCCATGTGCTTATTGGATGTTATATGTGTGGACCATATTGTTGGTTGTAGACTTTAGGAGGTGAAGTTTTACATTAAGGAGGAGTTTATCAAGAGGTTGAATGAACCATGCACATGACTAATGGTTGGGTTAGGTAATCTTGCATTATGATGGATGGTTGTTTCTTTATATGGATGTGTGCATAATTGAAGTTCTAAGTAAAAGTGTTGGACTAGAGGTAGGCATTGCTCATAAGGAGGTTATTTTGTTGATAGTGGATCATGTGCTTCAGAAAACATATTGGTGAATACCTTTATCAAGATGTTAATGGAAAGTACTCGATATCTGTATGGTCATATTTGATTATTATGATTTTATTTTATTATAGGGTGGAGTTCTCTATGTAGAGAGTTATTCCTAGTTTATGGGAAATTGTTAAAACTACTTGGAAATGAGAGATTTTCTAACAAAATAGTTCCTGTAATTGTGCTAATAGAAATATTGTGTGTCCAAAATAATTTATCTATTTTAACATGAAATTTCTATATTATTATTTATACTTTTAAAATGTAGAACCCTTTCCACATTATCGAATGTGTGATAAGAATCTAATAGCCCGAAATTAACACTCAATACATTTTTTCTCGAGATGCTGAGTCGTCGATGTTGTTCTTGCGTGCTTGGCACGGACACATTCGATTATGAAATCTGAAAGCTTCACAAGGAAATGAAAGAGTTTCTAACCAACAGCAAGGAGTAACGATGGTCATCTCTTTGAAACAAATATGACCAAATAATGGCCGTCGTTTACATTTCAGGTAGGGTTTCGATATCATTTAATAATTACAACCAACTTTATAGAATGGCCATCGTTTACATTTCAGGTAGGGTTTCGATATCATTTTGAAATCGAATGTAATAATTACAACCAACTTTATAGAATATTGACTTAATCACAAGAAGGCCACGAGGATGCATAGAAGGAGGGGATCCATTTTTCAGAAATATAAGGAGCAAGACAGACGGCAAATGGGAAGCGAATGGCCGGTTACACGGTATTTATGTTCACTTCAAATTGAATGTGATAATTACAATTTATTATAAAGCATTTAATAGGACTAGGAACTTATTTACACACCGATTTCAGTATGAAAATTTATGAAACTGTGCATAGTAAATTTATGTATGTACATATTTCAATATAAATGATATTTTATTATATACTTAGATTGACATATATGTGAAAATTTTATGTGTGTTGAAAATCTTAGTACTGAAAAATATAAAATTGAGACCACTGTGGTGAAAAATATAAAATTGAGACCACTCTGGTTAACGTTTATTTATGTTTTGATGGGCAATTCCTTTTGCCAGTGACTTATGACTGGACAAGTGGTTTGTCGAAATTTATGTAAATGTACGTACTTTAATAGAAATAATATTTTATTATATATAGATTGAGATATATGTGAAAAATTTGTGAGAGTTGAAAATGCCAGTACACAGAAAAATTGAAAGTAAAACAACTATGGTTAATATAATTTTATGATTTTGTGTGCAATTCCTTTTTACATTGATTTATGATTTTATGGCTGGAGAAGTGGTTTGTTGAGAGAGGTCCATCTCACCGGCGCCGTCCGAACTGAAAGGCTTCGTTTTGACATAAATTTCAAGTGAAGGACAAAATTCCATTCATTCGTATTAAGTTTGTGGAAAATTCAAGTGACACGAACACATGCAAACGTTCATTCAGATGAAAGAAACTCCATTCAATGTGATAAAGAGATTGAAAAGTATCCGTTGGTGATCCTATCCCACCCACGCGGCTTTCTTCATTGAATGTGATAAAGAGATTTAAAAGTCAGTTGGTGATCTTATCTCACGCTACACCGTTTTGCTTTTGTACATTTTCATTTTATGATGATTCATCAATTATGTGTTTTTTGGGCTTAAATTTACAAATTATTAGTTTAGAAAATATTAGAAATTTTTGTAAAATTGTGATAAAATTACAGCTGTTAAATTTCATGATTTTGGATGTCCAAGGATTTTTGATGGTGTTGAATTTATTTTCACTATCAAAAAAGTCATTCAAAACCTTCATCATTCTGATCTTTTGAAAAAAAAAAAAGGCAAAAAATCTGTATTAGTTGCTAATTTGTGGCGTGAGTGGACAACCACTTTTTTTAAGATAGTTATTATTGATTACTCTTTGTTAGTGTAAGTTCATTTTTAGTTATAACTTTTTTAATAAATTATTTTTTCTCAGTATTATTAAAAAATTATTTTTCAAATATTTGATTGGAGTATAATTTGAACTTGTTTATGTGGATTTAGATATCTGTGTAAATATTTAGCTCAAACTTGTATAAGTAAGGCTATTTCCATTCAGATGGATATATATGGTATAAATGTTTGGTGAATGTAGCTGTCACCATCTTCTTGGTCATGAACCATATAAAAAAATATATTTAATGTAAGAACAAATCTTTACATAAAAAATACACAGGAATAAAGTGTAAATAAATATACTTACTATGAGTTACTTCCCACCATTGTAAATGTGTAAGCTTATTTGTGGTTACTACTCACTTGTTAATAAATTAATTTATCCACTTCATATCTCAATTTATGTGTGACAAAAAAGCTATTGCACACTATTAATTTAGCATGGAATAATGTATATTATATTTTTATATGCAAATTATTTTCCCATAGTATAATTTCTAACTTGAATAGCAAAAACTAATTAAAATGATTTTTTAACTAAACTATGCTACACCACTTGTTATTTAAAAATATCACATTTATTACTTTTTGTCTAATAATATTTAATCTTAATTGTATACATGAAACTACATATTATGATCTTTTATAGCTTAACCACAATTAACTTTATTAGACTATTTATCATATTTTTCCGTTAAATAAGATTAATTTTTTAATAAAATAAAATAAATGTTTGGGATAGTTAGAAATTTGGTTGAAATAATTGACGGGTGGTCTCAAATCATGAAGTGAGAATTCCATATTGTTAAGAACTTTTCTATTGAATTGTTTGAAAAGGTCGGTGGCGTGATTGTAAGTATTGAATTTCATTGTAGAAATGATAAATGAAATAATGAAGAAAAAAACAAGAAACAAGAAAGCTCAACTAAATGACCAAGACTAGAAACTGAATTGGAACTGAACAGGTTGTTATTCAACAATGATTCTCCGCATGTTCATTTCATGGGTATTAGATTATTTTATATCATGACTGTCGTTACTTAACTAACTATTTGGTATAAAACTATCTAATTACAATTTACCTAAAATTACTAATTCGTTGTCAAACTAACAAGCTCCACCTTGACAACAATTTTCCTAATCTCTTGGCCATGCCCATTCATCATATTTTTTGTAAGCCAAGAGAAGCTAAACACCACCGCAACTTCTCTACTGTTACTGGCTTTGTGAATATGTCTGCACAATTCTCTCGTGTATGGACCTTTTGAAGAGCTACTTTTCCGCCGTCGATCACATGTCTCAAAAAATGATACCTTACATCAATGTACTTGGTTCTTCTGTGATAGGCAGGATTTGTAGCCAAGTGAATAGCACTTTGACTGTCACAAAGTACATTCACTTTCTCCTGCTTTCTTCCAATTCATCTAGCAGACCCTTTAACCAGATTGCTTCTTTACCGTCATCTGAGGCAGCTATATATTCGGCTTCAGTAGTGGACAATGCAACTGTTTCTTGAAGTTTTGACATCCAACTAATTGCTCCACCTGCAACAGTAAAGACATAACCTGTAGTAGATCTTCTTTTGTCCAAATCACCTGCATAGTCAGCATCTACATATCCGCAGACTGATCCTTCAGTACTATTAAAGACGATGCAATGGTCACTTATGCCTCTTAGATATCGAAGCACCCATTTCACTGCTTGCCAATGTTCTTTACCTGGATTTTCCATGAACCTGCTAACAACTCCAACTGCATGTGAAATGTCAGGTCTTGTAGATACCATTTCATACATTAAGTTGCCTACCGCATTAGCATATGGTACATGAGACATATACTGCTTTTCTTCATCAGCTCTAGGACTCAAAACCGAAGAAAGCTTAAAATGGGAAGCTAGTGGAATATTAACAGGTTTCACATTGTTCATAGAGAACTTTTCAAGTACTTTCTCCACATACTTCTGCCGTGATAACCAAAGCTTACCATTTTTCCTGTCTCTGTGTATCTCCATGCCCAAGATATGTTTTGTTGCTCCAAGATCCTTCATATCAAACGTCCTAGAGAGTTGAACCTTTAACCTGTTGATCTCTTCCATGCTTTTGCTTGCAATAAGCATATCGTCAACATACAAAGCTAAGATAATGAATATGCCATTGAAACTTTTGAAGTATACACAATGATCATACTCACTTCTTACAAAGTTCTGGCTCACCATGAAGGAATCAAACTTCTTGTACCATTGTCTCGGAGATTGCCTTAGACCATACAATGATTTCCTGAGCTTGCAAACTAATCTTCTGCTGCGACCTCGTACAAAACCTTCCGGTTGTTCCATATATATCTCTTCGTTCAAATCACCATGTAGAAAAGTTGTTTTAACATCCAACTGTTCTAACTCAAGATTAAGCAACGCAGTTAGTGCCAACACAGTACAAATAGAAACAAGTTTTACAACTGGAGAAAAAATCTCATGAAAGTCTATACCTTCAACTTGAGAATACCCTTTTGCTACCAGTCTCGCCTTATACCTTTCGATACTTCCATCAACTTTCCATTTCAACTTGAAGACCCATTTGCATCCAACAACACTTCTCCCTTCAGGAAGCTCTACAAGATCCAAGGTATTGTTTTTGGCTAAGGAGTCCATTTCTTCTTCCATAGCCACTTTCCATTTTTCGCTATTTGTATTATCTACTGCTTCCTGATAACAAGAAGGTTCCCCATCTTCAGTAATCAAAGCAAAAGATGAAGCAGAATCTTCATACCTTTTTGGAATTTTCCTTTCCCTTGTAGACCTTCTTAGAGAAACTGGTTGCTGAACAGGTTCAGAAACTTGCACTGGTTCAGAAGCTTCAACGGCTTCCTTTGTTTCTTCAGCACCTTTTTCTCCAGAGGTTTCTCCTTCCTTCCGCCTGTCACCAAAAGGTCTAGCCTCCAACTGAACTCGTTGATTTTGCGACACCTGTTCCTGTTCAATTCTTTCAACAATTGATTTTAAAAGAGAGGATTCATCAAATGTTACATCTTTACTAACGACTATTTTCCGCAATGTAGGATCCCACAACCTATATCCTTTCACTGCATATTCATACCCAACAAAGACATAACATTTTGACTTTGGATCTATTTTTGACCGCTGATTTTTCGGAATGAGAGAATAAGCATCACAGCCAAATATTCTCAAATGTGAATAGTCACAAGACTGACCCGTCCAAACTTCTTCAGGAATTTTACAGTCAATTGCTACTGAAGGTGATCTGTTAACTAAATAACAAGCAGTAGATACTGCTTGTGCCCACAACTCCTTTTGCAAGTTAGCATTGTTAATCATGCTTCTGGCTCTTTCCATAAGAGTCCAATTCATACGCTCAGCAACACAATTTTGTTGAGGAGTATAAACAGCAGTTTTATGTCTAACAATTCCCTCATCCTTACAGTACTGTTCAAATTCACATGAAGTGAACTCGCCACCATTTCAGTTCTTAAGCATTTAATGGATTTGCCTATTCTTTTCTCTACCATTACTTTAAATTGTTTAAAGACATTTAATACATCAGCTTTCCTTTTTAGCATATAGATCCAAACTTTCCGGGAGTAATCATCAATAAATGTTAAAAAATGCAGTGCACCTCCATATGACATAACAGGGGAAGGCCCCCATAGATCAGAATGAATGTAGTCTAAAACATCTTTACTATTATGATTACCAACTTTAAACCTCTGTTTACACTGCTTGCCATACACACAATGTTTATAGAAATCTAAATTCAAGGATTTCAGACTTGGAAGAGATTTACGCTTCACCAATATCTGAAGACCTTTCTCGCTCATGTGACCCAATCGTTGATGCCATAGACGAGTGCCTACTTCTTCCTTTTCTG
>APFE030221225.1:0-21247 GCA_000404065.3 Pinus taeda
CCCCCACTACACAATTGGCGCAACGAAAGGGGGCTCCTTCTCCCCCTCTAATCCCCGGTTAATCCCCGGTTAACTATGTGGGCTAGTCATGGAATGAATATAACACAACCCAACAAGTACAACTAGGGTAAGTTGAGAGAGTTGACTTCATCAGTGAGATGGTCAAAGTATCTTGTTGAGGGTAGATTGGTTGTCGATGGATTGACACCAAGCCCCAGTTTTGTATCTTGTACTAATGGATGTATGAGGGCCATTATCCCTGGTATGGGAGCCCTAGACTTTGTATTATATGTTGATTAATATAATGAATTCAAGTTGAAAATTATAAAGAGTTGTCCATATTTTGTGCACTAGTAGATTTATTATTGTTTATATTCCATTTTTGCAAAGTTGTATCATTGTGATTCTTGGTTTGGTAGCATCAGAGATTCTAAGATTTTATCCTAGACCCAATATCATGGAAAAAGCACATGGTATCAAAGTGTATTTGATCTACTTTGAGGGACAGTGAATTAGAGTTTGCACATCAATGAAACTCAAAGTGATTTTTAGGTGTCTAGATCATGGAGTAAAAGGTTTAGCTAAAGACAAGGAGATGTGGTCTTGATTGGCTAGGAGTTTTTGTGGATTAGTGGTGAGCCTAGTGAACAACATTTTTTTTGTAGGGAAAGTTGTTGATTGTGGACTTCCTTTGACTTTCCATGGATAATTGGGATAACTCGAGGATTTCCTTGGCATGGACGAGATTAGGTTGATCGAGATGGCAGGATAGATTCTTCATCGGACTGTGTTGCAGGAGTAGTATTTGATCCAGGAGGATGAGTGCATGCAGGAATGATCCAGTGGAGTTGTGTAGGATTAGAGGGAGTCTAACCTCAAAGGGAGCATCTGTATGGATGTTTTGGGATCTTTAGGTTAAGATGTGATGAGGCAGAGACACTACTAAGATTGCAGGGTTCATTTGACATAGTATGCTACAGTGATGGCCGCGAGATGGGCTAGTGTCACCGTTATTAATGGAGACTTCCCAGTGTTGGAAGTACCTCCCTCGCTAAGAGGGAGTGTTGAGATTTGTATCTTAGGAGGTACAACAAGCCTTGAGGATTGATGGTTTGGAGAAAGGATCTCCACAAATGGCCTTGTGGGATTGAAACCCAAGCATTGGTGTTTTACACCCAAAGTTCTTGGGCCAAACCAATGGTGTGATTCAGACATGTGATGGATGGAGATGATAGAGGGCATTGAGATGAATCCAACATAATGAAAATCATCAAAATCCGATTTATCTCTGTGGAGATATTAATTTTTTAAGTTAAGGTGTGGGTTTGGTCGAGGTCAACTAGGCATTTAGAGAGCTTGTGACAAGTTGTCAAGCCCACATTTGTGATTTCATGGAGCCCTTATATTGTGTATAAATATAAGGTGTAGGAGAGTCATTTAACGCATTTGTGAATCATCTTTCATAGTTTACACATCAAGAAAGGAAGTAGGAGTGTAGTAATGCGAGAGTGTAGGAAAGCGTGAGTGCAATAATGTGTGTAGAAACATGCAAGTGCAAGAACACACAAGTTTAGGAACACATGAGTGTAGAAATACGCAAGTGTAGGAACACGAGCACAAGAATGTATGAGTGCAGGACGTGTGAGTGTAGGAAAGTGCCAGTTCAAGAACGTGTGAGTGCATGAATGAGAGTGTAGGCAGCATGAGCATAGGAAACAAGAGTGAGGGTTGAGCATGTAGCAAACTGCACTAGGGTGATGTAGAATATGAGCAAGGCTGGGTATGTATTTTATTTATGTGTTAAGGTTGAATTTATTCTAGTGGATGGTGTCCTATAAGAGTAAGGTTTGGAATTCTATTAGCATCCATGTGGAAGGGTTTCCTAGGTCTTGGATGCACTAACTAGGAGCATATGCTACAACAGACTTGGTCACTCATGGACTATTGTAGGGTAGCATGAGAGTGGACGAAGTGTGGACGTGGATTTGGAAATTATGGTATGCTAGAGGACATCGTGATAGTGCCCAAGTTGGAGCTTGGTGTGAAAAACTTTGATGGAAAAAAGTATTTGCTAGAGTGGCAGCTGTTGAGCCCAATGGTCTGATCAAATGACGAGCATTTTTTGGAGCCCTAGATTTGTTTGTGGAGAAGGAATTCTACAACATATGATGGGCAGTCCTCCTAGCTTGTGTTCATTGTGGGAGATGCACATATTGTAGATATAGGTGGCAACCCTATGTGCCCTATGTCAGTCTTCATTGGGGCAGTGCAAGAATACCATAGTGTTATGAAGTCCCTGAGTAGTTGAGGAGTAGCAGTGGGCAGATCGAGAGTTGTTCATAAGTGGAGCTGTGAACAAATTTATAGGAGTCTCGATGTGTTGTTCCCTTGATGGACTAAGGCACAACTAGTGAGCAGATTGATAGCAAAGTTTCAATCGCCATATGGACTGGGAACATTAATAAAGGCAAGGGCTACAAATTGGGAGCTGGAGGAATGGGCAAGTACAAGGTATGACTGAGGGGAGCTCAGAGAGTCGACTTCATCAACCAGATGGTTAGAGTATCCTTTTGAGGGTAGATTTTTTTTTATGTAATGACGCCAATCCCTGGTTCTATATCTTGTACTAGTGGATGTATGAGGGCCATTATCCCTGGTATGGGAGCCCTAGACTGTTAGATTATATGTTGATTAATATAATGAATTCAGGTTGAAAATTATAAAAATTTGTCCACATTTTGTGCACTAGTATGTTTACTATTGTTTATACTCCTCTGTGCAAAGTATTATCATTGTGAATCTTGGTTTGGTAGCTTCAGAGATTCTAAGATTCTATCCTAGACCTAATATTGTGGAAAAACAACAATCACATGTAGATGAAGATTAGGAAAGAGAAATCCATTCAATGATTTTCAATACTTGGATTCCATGGAAATAACGTAAATAACCCAACTCTATCATTCCAAACTTCTTATTATCGATTGAGTTCATATGAGTTAGAAGTTCAAGGTTGCTATTAGTGAGGATAAGGTCATAAAAATAAAGAGAAATAATTATGATATGGCTTCTTACTTTCTTGGCATAGACATTGGGGTTAGAGTGAAATCTAAAGAAGTCATTGTCAAGAAAAAATATATCAATTTCTACATATCAATCTTGAGGAACTTCTTTAAAACAATAGAGAGATTTCTTAAGGTGAAAAACAAGGCACGAGTCACTTGGAATATATCTAGGAGGATGACCCATGTAGATTTATTCTTCTAGTGATCTCTAAATTTCTGTGGATATTCCATTGAACAATTAATCGCGATAGATATAATAGAATTATACTTAAAAATATGAAATCTACACTATGAGGGTTATTTATATTTAGATTCATGGATCTCTAAATTATTGTTTATTGCATATACATGAAAATTATAATTATGTAAATAGTAGAGAAAACAAAATAAAACTCTTTCGGGAGAGAAATGTAAGTGGAAGGTGAGACTATTTTGCTCTTTTTTAGTGAATAGAAAATGACTACGAGTACAAAGAAGTAAGACCTACAGTCTATGCGATACTGTAGTGCATAAATACTCTCTAAATTCTTTCATCCCTATTCGTGTTGACTACTCTACTCATCTATGTAGAAAGATACACTCGAAAATAATGGAACCCCTTTTCCTCTGAGTGGCCCAGTTATAACATAACTCGATATCCTATTAATGGTTAGGTTTGACTCCTTGAACTCTTAAAAAGAATTACAATGTGGAATCTTCTAGAGTATTGTTCATCATGATCATGTGACCAACCCCTTTTCCATGAATGATGGCATTGATGTGGCATGTTCTTGAATTGTGGTGGCCAAGACAAGAAGGCCAATTTCTAACTGACCTAACTTTTGCATATAGAATTTGATTGAGGCGATTCTTGTGCTGTTGGAAAGGTATCTATGTGCATAATAGGAGAAAATGGTGTTTTTCTAAAGAAACAATTTTTTATCACTTAGAAACTTCATTTGATGCCTCAAATTTCTCCTAGAAGGTTTCATACCCCAATTTTCCAAACTGGATATTATTGATAAAAATGGTCATGTGAGCTAATTCCTCCACTTTTCCACTATGAAAGCATCAATATGGATGGAAAAAATACCATGATCCAATATAGATCATGTAGATCCCCATGCAAGAAGGAGGATTTAACATCCATATGAGGGACCTCCCATCTAAATATATCCTTATTTTTGTACTTTTCTTCCTTCTAAGTTTTGGTAAATACTAAATTTTATATCACTGACATAATTTTGAAAATATAATCATGCTTGGATTCTAGTAGGTAACATTATTACCAAACTTTTAAATATTAATGTGTTATAGCGGCTACCACCACCCTCCAAAATTTTTCCTTGGTTTCGTTTTGGAGCCTCCCTACTGACCATCCTCACCAGCATGTCTTGCACTGTCAAGCACATTAGCTTCAACTATTTCATAGAATATTTTCATCCTGTGAATGCAAGTTTGTTCCACCCCCTTTACAGGTTGCTTTCCAGTCCTAGTGTCAATTTCTGGTTGAACAGATCCCTCTGGGAATTACGAAATTCTGGAGGGGAACCATCATTCCCTCCAGAAATTGTGCAATTATTCCTGAAAATATTCCTCTAAAAAATTACACAATTCATCTTAGGATAGCTACTCAGCCTAGAAATTGAGAAATTCTAGGAAGCAATCACCTGCTACTCCCAGAAATTGCCTAATCCCTTTGGGATAGCTAACCCAACAGCTAGCATAAATTGCGTAAATTCACGCAGGGAAGCCAGTTGGGCTCAGAAATTGCACAATATAGTTAGACAAGTTTCCTTGCAAAAATTGCAAGGTCTGGCCCAGGACAGTTTCTCACCTCAGGAATTATGAGATGCAGTCAGAAAGGCTTCCTTGAGAAAATTGTGAGGTCTGACCCAGGATAGTTTCTCAACCTAGAAATTGCACAATCTTAGGAGACATTCACTTGTTCCTCCCAAAAATTGTGCAATCCCTTTGGGACAACCATCTCTGCTCAGCCTAGAAACTGTGTAGATTTTCATCCCAAGCTCATAGACCGATGCATGTGCCTTTAGGTTGACCAGTTCCCTCTAGGACCAAGAAAAAATGATTTGCATGCATGACTTCCTCTCCCAAGGCATCATGCAAAGGCATCCCATGATTCAGGGATCTATTTTTAACAGTTGGATGTTACATGCAAGGATCATTTCAGAAACCTCCCATTAGGTGTCGTTTTTCCTATATTTGTGGCATGCACATCACAACCTCGATTTTGTCAAAACTCATCAACCGGACGCTACAAATCTCATTCCTCGCATCGAACTTGCTTCTCTAACATCCCACATTGCATCTAGGAGTCTTCAATAAATTCAGCTCAGTTGTTTCGGGGTAAACCCGCTTTTCATGTCTCGCACTGCATTTCTATGGCTTTTTGCATTTCGTTTTGTGTGAGTGTTGTCTACTTGATTTCAGTGAGCAATTTTTGTTGTTTTGATTTATGTTATCTTGTAGAAGAACCATTTTAGTTTTCATTTGCATCTCACTGTTGTCACATGCATGACATAGTTTTTGCACGAACGGTTGTCGTTGTGGAAAATCACTTCACACACATACATGCTTTCCCATTTTCTAGATCCTGCATTTGTTGTTTGCATGTATGATCATTCACTCTTGTTTGCACTCATCTCATCATGCATTCAAACTTCTCATGTTTTTAGTCACCCATCAGCTGGCCTGGGCTACCCTTGCCCGAATTATGCCTTGCTCAGCTAGCACTGTGCATTTTTGGAAGTGAACACTCTACCTTCCCTCTAGAAACTGCGCAATTCTTGGAGGCAGTGTCCTATTGGCCACAGAAACTGCACAATGTAGTTTGTTGGTTGCATGTCACTGTTGACTGAAATTGCGCCTTGCACAGTTTCAGTCCTTAGCAAGCCAGGATGAACTTTGCATTACACAGTTCTAGCAATCAGTCATCCTCCTAATAAGCTAGGCTGTGCCTTGCATAGTTTTGGCAGACAGTCTCCCGATGTCCCGACAGAAATTTCACAACCTTCACGATCAATCACACAGGTATGTTGCAAGTCAGTCCTCATGTTTGTTTTGGTTTTCAACTGATAGACTTCTTGCCACCAATGTTGCTATGTCTCCAGGCATCACAAGTGTTCATCTATCTTTCAGCAACACAAGTACAATGGCCTTTAGCAGAGAAGAGTCAAAGGACACCATTGAGAGCACAACAAGATTTGCAACCAAGCAAGTGTCTATGATCTTGCCTACATATGAAGAAATCAAGTTGTTCATAGACAAGGGCATCAAGACAGTATGGCAGTAGCATCACAACAAGAAACACCATCAACAACAGTAGAAGGTAGCACACCTACACACAACGAATGTAAGAGGTAGGTTGTTGACGACATAGAGGTGGAAAAAAGCTACAAGTTCAAAGCAGATCCACTCATGATGAAAGCAGCTTTGGAGATTGAGGCTATGAGGTGAAAACATGGCACGAAGATCGTACAAAGGCAGAGAGACAAACAGAGAAGGAGTTGCATGTGCTGAAGCAACAACTCAAGGAAGAACAAGAGCTGCAAAGATGAGAGAATGAGTTGCATCAAGAACAGGTACAATAGGTAGTGCAACATGCATAGACATATGAAACTACACTCGTACAAGTTATAGATCCATCCTAGTAGCTAGCACGAAGTAGACAAGGTGAGAACTGTTGTTGATCGCATGCAAGGGAATTTAGCAACATGCATTTCATTGTGCACATGCATGCGATCCCAACTATTCTGCACACTCACCGAGGTGAAGACAAGAAGAAAGTGCAAGTGGAGCTAAACATGTACTTCGACAAGTTGATGTGCATGGTCACCAACACACAGTTGGAGATCATCATAGACACTATGCATCAGTATGTTGCTAGTCCAATCACACTCAAGACAATGGTGTGCATGCTATCAAAAAAGTTGGACAGAGGGGCCATATCAGTGTACCCGGATGCAACGGAGGCAAGAGTTCACTTCAGTAGGATGTCACCATTGAGTGCACGGATACCATCATAGATGACCAAGCTTAGCATTAGTTCACCACCGTCGACCATCACAAGGATGTTAAAGAGTTGGTCTCACCACAACGGTTCGAGTGTCAGTGATGTCTTGCATGGATTTCTCAAGCCATTTTGTCTCACATGGCTACATGTGCATTGTAATGTAATGTCATGTAAAATGAAATTCCAAGTGTCGATAACTAGATGGAATAATAAAGTAGTAGGTGAAGAGTCATGAGGGTAGATGAAGAGTCACAAAGGGGAATGTCAAGGGTCACCCCACCCTTTGCTATAAATAGAACCTCATAACTCATTGTAGAGGCTTTTGATCAGCTAAGCTTTCAATAGGAGTATCTTAGAGAAAGCTTGGAAAGTATTGTAATGCGCCTTTGCTTCTCCACTGCATAGAGCTAGTATATCTCTTTGGAGGAGCTGGCGGTTGTGACTGTAACGTTCTGCTACTAGGGCTAGTGGTTGGACATGGATGTATTGTATGATCGAAACTTACACTTCTTAATATAACAAAGGCATCACATTTTCATGCATATTTTTTTATTGTAGTTGGACTATTCTAGTTTCTTTAGCAACGTATGTTATTTAACTTATGCACTTGTGTATCAACTATTTTGTATGTAATTGTATGAATCTTGTTGCAAATGTGTTGTTTAGTTTAACCATCACTTTGGATTTGTCACTATCTTTCTTTCCAGTTGGTGATGCATCTTTGCTCATATGTTCCCTCTCAAGCCGAGTACTATTACAGATTTCCAAGGGGTGCACTCACCACACTTTCTATGTGTTAGAACCGTTCATGCAACTTCCTTGACTCGCCACAATTATCACACCCTTACTACCAACAGGGACATCTTACTTGCCTCTGTGTGAAACTGTGGTCAAGTTAATACTGCACGACCCACTGCTGGGACTCCTACACGAAACGGTCTAAGGTTTAATTGGGACTTCTTACCAAGGAGATCCCTTGACATATTGGCGGGTCGAGCACCATCAACATTTGGCACTATAAGGAGGGCCAAATGAAAAGCTAAGTCCTCTCATCTGTTTTGAATCTCTACATATCCATCATGACTAACTACAGATTTTCTCTTTCGAAGTGTATGTCTTATGGAAATGACTTTGAAACCTCGGAATAGCTCTCGAATAACTTGTCACATAAAACATATGATGGTAGAGGCTATGTAGCCTTGGTTAGGCACACGGTCGACATTGTAGGCTTATGTGAAAGCAATGGAATCTTTGAAGAATACATGACCTACGCGTTGTTTGTCTACACACTTCGAGGGAACCCATTGAACTGGTGTGCCACATGTCCTGAAAGATCTATTCATTCTCTTGGTCATCTAGTTGCAGAGATAAGTGTGCTTTCAATCACTTTAACCATAAAGTACTCGATAAAGAAGTTCTGAAATTACGAAAAGCACCCAATGAGTCCGTTAAACAGTTTCACACTTGATTTTACAATATTGCATACCAATTTTTCGAACATGAAATTGATTGGGAATTTCTCGATGGAATATTTGAGTATCTTCTTCACATATCCGAAAATCCACAATTCTTGAAGTCATTTTGATCCTGCTCAACACACTTCAGTGATGGAGCTGAGCAATCACAGGTAGGCACAGTTGTTGTCATAAGTGACCGTCCGCCTTCACCTCATCAAACATTTCAACCATCGCAGAGTGATGTGGGAGATTATGCACACACATCTGTTGAACTGTCATATCCTCCTACCCCACCCACTCTTGATATCTGCGCATATTTGGCTTGCAAGCCTATTGGTTGTCACATGGATTAATTCCCTCAAACTTCGTCCCCACGTTCTATTGATCCTTTGGATTGTATTGTCTTTTGTTCTTCCATTCTAGACTCCTCACCCACTGTGAATGAGGACCAAGTTGTCGACAGAGTTGGTGTTATGCAGCCAGCCTGTGCCATCATTTGTCGAGGCACTTTAGCCCGAGCTAATGGTTATGTCAGGCCCTCACTGTCCTAAGGTTGGTTTCACTTCCGATTAGGAAATTGTTGAAACACTCAAGGCTCCTCAACACTCTCTACTTTGCATTCAAGATCAATATAACACTCATATTTTACTTCCTCCACTCGAACTACACGATCCCATCGCTCATGCATTGGAAGAATCTTACACAACAAACACACTCGTGCAACGTAAGTGGTCTACCTTTTTGATACTTTCTTTCATGTCATAGTCAAGAGAATGCATACATTCAACATCTGCACGGAGTGTAGCACATCACCATGAGAAGTCCACAGAGTGCATATCATGCGCTTTCACTCATTTTTGTTATGTGAATGCTTGTAATATCAGAGTGTGAACATCTTCATCATTATGTCTTTCATGCTTGCTGGTTTGCATAACTGTGATGTTTGTGAACCATGCCTCCACCAACATGGGTCAACCAATGCACTGGTAGCTGCATTGGAAGTATCACCTCAGATGAGATGACCCATGCAATGTTAGCTTAGGAATAGGAGTAGTATTTGCTTTGAGTTGTTTTCTTTCATGCAGGTTTGCTTATTTCTTTGTGTGTTTGTTTGCTTGCTTGCTTGTTTGCTGACTTTCTTTGCATACACATTTGATTCTTCTTCTTTCTTTGCCTTTTGGTTTGTTTTCTTGGGTTTATAATATTAATCATAGGGTTTGTATTCCTAGGGTATAATATTAATCCTACAATTTACAATATTAATCCCTTGGGTTTATTAATTTTAGGGTTTATATTTCTCTGGTTTAATATTCTTCATAGGGTTTAATGTTATTCCCTTGAGTTTACGATCCCTTGGGTTTTTAATATTAATCCATTCAGTTTATTAACCCATTTAGTTTGTAACATTAATCTTAAGGTTCACAATATGAATCTTCGGGTTTAATGTTTATTTTTGGGTTTCTAATATTTATCTTAGGGTCTATATCCCTTGGTTTTATAATATTAATCTCTTGGGTTTAATATTGTTCCCTTGGGTTTATAATCATATGGTTTATATTCCCTTGGGTTTATAATCCCTCGTATTTCTAATATTAATCCAATGAGTTTATTAATCACATGGGTTTATGATATTAATCTTAGGGTTTAATATTAATCCATTAAGTTTATAATCCTTTGGGTTTATTAATCTTAGGTTTTATGTTACTAGGATTTAATATTAATCCCAACATTTAATGTTATTCCCGTGGGTTTAAAATGACTTAGGTTTCTTAATCGCATATGTTTATAATGTTAGTCCTAAGGTTTTTAATATTAATCTTAGAGTTTAATATTTATTTTATGGTTTATATCCCTTTAGCTTATAATATCAATTCCTTGTGTTTAATATTACTCCCATGGGTTTATGAGTCCCTTGTGTTTATGATATCAATCCCTTTGGTTTATTAATCTAAGGGTTCATATTCCTAGGGTATAATATTATTCACAAGATTTATAATAGTATCCTAGGGTCTAATTTAAATCTCTTGTGTTTACAATCCATTGGGTTTATAATACAAATTCCTTGGGTTTATTAATCCCTTGGTTTAAAATATTATGTTAATTATGTTATAGTTTGAAATATAACTATTAATATAATATATATAAAAACATATCATTATATTAATATATAGTATAGTATTAATATAATAACCATATTATTATTTATATCATTATTAAGAATTATAAATATTTAATTTTTAATAGCCATATTTACATTATACACCTAATAATTATTAATGTGGTTGATTTAACCCTATCGACATATATCAACCACATTTACTAATGTGGTTGTAAGTGTACTTGATATACGTCTATCAGTGTATATCAACCACATTAGTAAATGTGGTTGTTTTGGGTTTAATATTATTCCATTTGGTTCATAATCCCTTGGGGTTTTAGTATTAATCCCTTGGGTTTATGCTTCCCTTGGGTTCATAATATCAATCCCTTGGTTATGTTATTAACTTGGGTTTATAATATCAATCATGGTCAACCATAACCAACCATTGTCAATTGTGGTCAATCATGGTGGGATCTAGCATTATGACAAAAATTGTCTCCATATAAATATAATGGACAATCATGGACAGTCATGGTCAACCATGGTTGATGATGGTCAAACATATTTTATAGAATCAAACATGGTCAACCATGGTCAATCGTGTTCAAACATGTTTGAACGTTGCGTTGTGACAAAAATTGCCTCAATATGAAAATCAACCATGATCAACCATGGTCCAATGTCACATTATGACAAAGATTGTTTGGATATGAAAATTAACCATGTTCAACCATGGTCCAACATTGCATTGTGATGAGGATTGTCTCAATATGAAAAATAGCGATGATCAACCATGGTCCAACATCGCATTGTGACAAAGATTGTTTGGATATGAAAATTAACCATGGTCAACCATGGTCCAACATGGCATTGTGATAAGGATTGTCTCAATATGAAAATCAACCATGGTCAATCATGTTTATTTTAGTGTTTATAATATTTATCTTAGCGTTTATAATATTAGTCCCTTGGGTTTAATATTATTTCCTTGGGATTTTAGTATTAATCCCTTGGGTTTATTGTTCCCTTGGGTTTATAATATCAATCCATTGGGTTTATAAATATTAATCAAGGTAAACCATGATCAATCATAGCCAACCATGTTAAACCATGGTCAAACCATATGGATATGGAAATCAACCATGGTCAACCATGGTCTAATGATTTTTTCTGATAAAGATTGTCTCGATATGAAAATCAATCATGGTCGAACATGGTAAATCATGGTCCAACATTTCATTGTGACAAGGATTGTCTCTATATGGAAATCAAAACTTGGGGATTTTAGTATTAATCCCTTGGGTTTATTGTTCCTTTGGCTTTATAATATCAATCGCTTGGTTTTATTATTCCCTGCTCAACAATGGTTTATTATGATTTCAACCATGGCCCAACGTGGAATTATGATAAGGATTGTCTCAGTATGATATTTAATGATGGTCAATCATGTTTATTTTAGTGTTTATAATATTTATCTTAACGTCTATATATGTTGGGTTTATAATTTTAGTCCCTTGGGTCTAATATTATTCCCTCGGGTTCATAATCAATTGGGATTTTAGTATTAATCCCTTGGGTTTATAATATCAATCCATTGGGTTTATAATATTAATCATTGTCAACCATGGTCAATTATAACCAACCTTGTTCAACCATGCTCAAACAAGGTTGGATATGGAAATCAACCATGGTCAACCATGGTCTAACATTGTGTTCTAACAAAGATGGCCTCAATATGAAAATCAATCATGGTCAACCATGGTTAACCATGGCCCAACATTGGATTGTGAGAAGGGTTGTCTCTATATGGAAATCAACCATGGTCAACCATGTTTATTTTAGGGTTTATAATATTGATGTTAGGGTTTATATACCTTGGCCTTATAATTGTTATCCCTTAGTTTTATTATTCCCTTGGGTATATAATATAAATCACTTGAGTTTCTTGATCTAAGGGTTCATATTCCTAGGGTTTAATATTATTCAATAATGGTTAACCATAATCAACCATGGTCGAATGTCGCATTGTGACAAGGATTGTCTCAATATGAAAATCATCCATGATCAACCATGTTCATTAATATTTATCTTAGGGTATTTATACCTTGGGTTTATAATATTAGTCCCTTCGGTTTAATATTATTCCCTTGGGTTCATAATCCCTTGGAGTTATAGTATTAACCCCTTGGGTTTATTATTCATTTGGGTTTATAATATCAATCCCTTGGGTTTGTTATTCCCTTAGGTTTATAACATCAATCATGGTCAATCATTGTCAACCATGGTCAATCATGGGGTTTTAGTATTAATCCCTTGAGTTTATTTTTCCCTTGGGTTCATAATATCAATCCCTTGGGTTTATTATTAACTTGGCTTTATAATATCAATCATGGTTAACCATGGTCAACCATAACCAACAATGATCAACCATGACGGGATGTCACAATGTGACAAAAATTGTCTCCATATAAAAATCATGGACAATCATGATCAACCATGGTTAGGCATGGTTGATCATGGTCAACCATGGTCAATCATGGACAACAATGGTCAGTTTTTGGTTTTGCGTATTAATCATAATGGTTTGTTATTCCTTTGTGTCAAACATGGTGAATCACACTCAACCATGGTTAGCCATGCTCAAATGTCACTTTGTGACAAAGATTGTCTCGACCACGGTCAACCATGATCCAACGTCACATCATGACAAAGAAGTAATTATTAACATTATTAATTATTATATGTAAAAATGAATTATTAATTTTTTTTTTTATTTAATTAATATACTCGTATATTATTATTTACCAAATTATTAAATTAAAAATATTATTATTGTTTAACAAAAAGAACTATTTTACTATTGTATATCATTTTATATAAATTATCAATCTTATATATTATTATTATTACAACTTATAAATAAAATAAAAATAGTTATATTTTTCTAAAAAACAATAAAAAATTTATTTATTTATAAAATAAGTATAAATTTTTTACATTTTATAAAAAAAGTAACAAGCTATTATTATGTTGTGTTATTTTTTGTAATATTTAACAATGTTTGTGCTAGATAAAAATGAAGTCTTAGAGTTTATCCCAAATTTACTAAAATAACTATGTTATATTAGAACATTATTGTTTTAAAAAATTATGATTGTTAATAGTATTTAAAATAATAATAATAAAGTAATAATAAATTATTATTATTAATATTAGGAATCATTAATATAATAACATAATATATAAAATATGGTTTTTATTATTAATATGTTTTAATAGTCATAATAGTTAGTTTAAAAAATACACATAATAATTATTAATGTGGTTGATATATGCCTATCGGCATATATCAACCACATTGGAAAATGCAGTTGTATATGCTTCATATACGCCTATCGGCATATATCAACCACATTCGTAAATGTGGTTGTGCTAGTTATAAAACATAGGAAAAATTGCATTTCAAACAATAAGTAGAGATTAATACTATTGTTTTGATCATATGTTCATATACATGTTTTTTTCTATGAATTCTTCTCAGTGGTAGGCACATCAAGCTACGGCGATCGCTAAAGGCCAAGTAAAAATAAAGATTTTGGGTGTTTCAAGAGTGGTTCTTAGTATCGCCACTGAGAATCATACCATGTTCCTCTCCAGTCTCGACTTGATGCTTCATCTCTATTCAAATAAATGTTTTCTCTAAATTCTTCTCAGCAATAAGCACACAAGGCTACGAACGTATTATTATGATTATGATTATTATTATTATTAGAATAATTATTATAAAAATATATCATATAAATATCAAAAATATTATATTAAAGTATAATAATTATATAATATATTTCTTTTATAAAATTATAATAATTTTGGTTATGAGTACTCTATTTTGTTGTATATGTTTCTAGAAGAAATGAACATTCTCACAACGATGTTATCCAAACCCACCACTAGCAAAGGAAAAGCATCTAACAACAATCAATAAATCATTTCCAGTATGTTATTCACATAAGTTAAGCTACAATGAGCACTAAGAACTTCTTTCTTCTATGCTACTGCCTTACGGCGTTTTCTTTGAAACATTTGGTGCAATTGCAATTTCATCAGACATTACAAAAGAAACGCCATAAGGCAATGACATATACCAATAATTAATGCTTCTTTGACAACTATTCAAAGACAAAAAAAATATCAACAAAAGGCAAGGACCGTGCTACAATGAAATATTACTGCAATATTGCTTCCTTTAGCCTTACAAATCACGAGTCGTATGTTGAAGTTAAAGATGTTGTTTGATTATTTCAACATGAATGCTAGTAAATAAAGAAATATATAGTGATTTGCTACCTTCGAAATTAGAGGTCATTTTGGTACAATTCCTCGATATTTCTCCTTGATCACTTCCTCCTACTATAGATAAGCCTTAATTAGCACAAAACAAATTTTTTATAGTTTGAAACATGTGTCTACAAAGGACTATAATGATTTTGCAAATAAATTTTGAATTTCTATGTGAATTAAGATCTACCCTTGAATAAAAATTCACATATCTCCAATCTGGAAATTGAACCCAAGAATAGAATCACTTACATCTCTTCTTGAGAAAATTATCTGTGTTTCTCTTTTGAATGTCGACTCACATGATCCTTGAAACTATTCAAAAGATCACATTTCTCTTTACCACTAATCTCCGTGGTATCTGTCGTGTTCTTGTTTTAATCCAACAGATTATGATTAAGTAAATCTAACTCATGTCATGTAGTTTAAAATATTTTAGAGACCATTCAACAATATTTAAACCATTTTATCTTGAAAATCAAGTAAGTGTGGTCCATAACCATGATGAAAAGAGAAGCATATTCCGTGTAAGAAGGGATATGCAGGTTCAATGTAGAAGACGTGGTATGGAAACAATAATAAAATTAAGTATCTTAGTCTACAAGAATCATCCATTTACGGTACATTGTACGTATTACTGACTATTCACATAATGTTGATGAACTTTTATTAAAAGCTTGAAAATATCTTCATAGTAGTCCATGCTTACAATTCCAAATTCTTTCCAAACCATATTAGCTATTCCTAAGGAGATGGCTACAAGTAATGTAACAAACCAATATTTCAATATTTCGTGGTGGTTTACTGTGGATCTAAACTACCAATACTTTATTTGGGTGCATTTATGCAATATTGTGAGTACCTCACTGATGAGCTATACTTCAATGTATATATCAACAATGATAATGTTATCAATGATTTAATCTATCAATGTTAACTTAAAATACCTTGGAAGCTACTTATTGCACTGATTTTGTAGTGGTTAGTACACCTACTATATCAAAAATATTTTTGTCATAAGGCAATAGCATAGGAAAGAGTAGCATTAACAATGAAGGTGTCACCTGCAACATCTAGAGAAAAAATCGTGGATGTGGTTAATGCTCAAACCCAATCCAACAATTCGAAACATTGTGAAAGAATAAAAAATATTAAGAACGTTGTCTCTCTATTGTATAAGTAAAATACAAAACAAAAGGGGAAAGTAGAAAAAATCAGTAAATTGAAACCATAATGTATATGGGCCAACAATATTGCAATTTGCACCATGTCATACTATAGTTGGAATATGAGTGTTTTGTAGGATTTTATTTTCCATCCTCATATGATATGAGAGGCAACATTAGCAAATCGTATTTCTTCTAAGCCAACTTATAATTGCTTTGTCTCAATGTGGGAATGTTTTGTTTTCTATCAGTAAGAATCTTGTTAGGATAAGCCCGCAAAAAAAAACATGAAGAGTTAGTTTCAACCAATATGAAAAATGAACAATTTGTATTATTAATGCTTGCAACATTGACATGTTAGTAACTTTCAGGATTTTTTGTAGAATGTTTTGTCACAACATAGAATTTGTTTATATGATACTTCGACTAAGTTGATATAATATAGACTTCAAAGTTAGAAGCATTATTCATACAAAATATATCATACAAGGACAAATATTTAAAGAGTATGTTTAACCATTGGGAAAGTCTAGACATAAATTTCATTGGAATAACGACCAAGATGAATGGAAACCTAAAGACATGGAAATATATGTTTTTGTCTAAATTGCAAATAAGAGTTCCTATCCACATTGGGCATATGGAGTCAAATCATCAATCTAAGGGAATTGTTTGCTATTAATGATTAGGGAAAAGAAAAGCTACAAAAACATGATATAGCCAAGCCCAATTTGTTGTTTTATATTGCATAAAATTTCTTGGAGGGACCTTCCAAAGCTACACATAGTGGGTCTTTTTAAAGTTAGCCTCTTGAGCATGATGCCACAAAATTTATCAAAATAGAAGGAGCTAAATGAGACTCTGTCACTATCGAACCATGTTTGTAGTTGAATCCAAGGTTGGACACTTTTTGAATAACTTGAAATAAGCACAAAGTGTAATCAATTTTAAAAAATATTGACCTAGCATTCGCAACTCCAAATTGGCACTTGGCCAATGTGTTGGTTGAATGGATCGTCATTAAATATTCTCATGCAGGAGCATCTGGTTAACAGGATGAAGACGGAAAGAACGTTGATATGGATTTTGACAAGGACAGAGAACACAACTCACTGGACGAACAACGTGTCTATCTTTATCTTTATTTTTATTTTTATTTATTGTTTTTGTTATTTTACTTTTCTGTTAAAAATGCCAAGAATAATGTAATGAACTCTAGTTAGGAACAGTAGTAATTAGTTAGAGTCATTTGTTTCCAAACAGTTATATTATTGTTGTAAATACAAGCAAAGAAAAACATGCCAGTTAAGAATAAGTTTCAAATACGAAATAACTATTGTAACTGACAACAAAACAACTAACAGCAGTTATCCAACTCTTCGAAGATAGTGATACAAAAGGAGGAAAAATAAGCCCAATAGGGGTTGGCTAGTGAAGAAGATAAGAAAAAGAAATAAATATACTCATTCTTTTAGTGCACATACAATTCCACAAGTGTCCTCAAGTACTGTGAAAAGAAATTCAATGCTGTGTATTCCTTTGTTTTCTTTTATGATACAAAAAACAATTGTTAACAGGTTCACTACAGACTCCGAACTAGAACAGAAGCCCAATAATCAAACAAAGAGCCACAACGACCAGCACAGGTCACGCGATCATAGCGCCCAGGTGTATATACATTTAACATGTATGCAAACAAAACCATACAAGTGGTTCGAGAATTATTTTCATATAAAATTCACGGAATAGAACATAGTCATTAAAAGTATGTATCAGTATTTACATTCTCTGTTCAAAGTAACTACAAAAACAACCGAGTTCGCAGACATGGGGAACTGACACGGTTGCAAACAAAAGCCCTCAATAAAGAGTTCGAGCCCATCCCCTGAGGTTATCACAGAACCTCTCACCTAAGGAACCAACAACAGACAGTGGCACAGAGCCAGCGAAAACCAAGCAGACGATACAAGATCCCAAACAAGCACAGTTAAAACGACAAGGGGAAGCTACCCGTATACTGTTCAGGGTGGCCGGGAGTCCAAGTGTTCGGACCAACGAACAGCTCCACCTGCATAAGGGCAAACGAAGAAAGGGTCAGTAACCAACCACAGCAAACAAAAACCATAATGGAGAATCGAGAAGAAACTGCTGAGGAAGTTTAACAAGGGCCATTACCTGATAGGTGAGCCATAGCTATAAATTCCGTAACCAGATGAACCCCTGCTCATAGAGGAGCTGACCCATTAGTTTCAAAACAAATAGCAGACATAAAATCTAGCAAAGAATGAAAGCTTACCAGTTGAGTTGGCAAAGGGACGGGCAGAGAATTCCTCATGACCAGTCGAAGTTGGAAGCCGATGAACCCACGTCCACATTAACCTTATAGCTCTCGCAGAGATATAAACCCTTGTGAGATACGAGAAGACAGCAACCAGAATACACAGAGGCGAACATCAAAGGTGGATATACACTACAACGACATCGAAAACACATGCAAATGGAACTATAATTCAAATCTTACCAGTGCTTCACCAAACAATCAATAGCATACAGGCCAAGACTTGAAAATGCAGAGACCACGACCGCAACCAAACGAACACCACACCGTTGACCGGGCAGATAGGGTTCATACATTTCATCACAGAAAACACAGGAGTTACAAAGAATTTCCAGGAGCTCGCAGAGCTAAAGACCAGTGCAACAATGACCACCCAAGGAGCGCAAACGAAGTAAAACCCAAACCGAGGTGGGTTTCCAAGATCCCGAGGAGGGACAAATGTCCACCCAGCAAACCATCAAGGTACCCATGCCGTAACCCAAGGAGATTGAAAATCAAAACAACATTTATTACCAAATCAATTACATTACTGTCCAGATCGTAAGTGCGTTACACATCATCTTTGGAACGGCGGGACTGTTTGGTCAATTTAGTGTTGTCTAAATTGCTATCATAAATTGTCAACCCGGGGCTCGTAAGCTGATGAAGTGAAGTGTACAATATATACTTAAGCAGCCTTTCCTAGTTCTTTTGGTCGTTTTTAGTTTATGTCTAACTTGTCTTCCTAATGTGATGTGATGAAGTTATGAACAAGTGAGTGAATGTGTGCGTATGTGGCGATTTCTAAATGCTTCTTGAATTTTAAAGAGAAAACTTGAACAATAACTTGGAATGGAATTTAAAGCTTCAAATGAAAATAAAGCATCAAACAAAAAGACCAATGGCACTAGTCCAATACCTTTACTGCTGATAAGAATGAAAATGATATCTACATTAACTCAGCTGAAAGCAATAACACTATTCTAATTCCTCTATTGAATCTAAAGCAATGCAAAAATTAAGTGACAAATCACACTAGTTAATTCTCCCTTAACATTTTGCCTTTAGCTAAATTGATCATGTGAGAAAGAGTTAGGAGTGAATTAGCAATATGAGTCTAAAACTAAATAAACCAAGCTGCAATTAAATGATGTTTTGTCCATAAAAGTTAGTGATATTATGAATAAATAAGTAAACCATCAAGAAGATTTAGCAACTTGACTAAAACTAACTTGATAAAGTAAACGAAGTAAGGAAACTAACTAAAGCAAGTAATACTAAATGAAAATTCAAAGCGATAAGTCAACACGTTTTAGATAAGACAACTTCAGATGCCACTAAAGTGTTAAAGAAGGACAAAGGCACACTGTCCCGGGCTCCTACAAAGTTGTAAAGAACACACACTGATAGATCATGGAAAGTACAGAAACATAAAGCAAGCAATATTCAAAATTGTAAACATTAATATACATGGTGAATTAAAGAAAAGGAATGCAGGAAAGTAAATTTAAAAGCTACTGTACAATGGTTGTAGCAGACAGGGGCCCTCCATCCACTTCAACCAATTAAAAAGATCAGCTACACAGGTGAGAACAGAACTGTCTTCTTGGTATTAAATCAGCACATAATAAAACACAGTGGAGAGCGTAAATGCTATATAAAAGAGTTTTGAAACAAAGTTTTACAGCAGCAAAAGATTAACTTTCAAAAACTAACTAATCAGCGTGTAGAAACGCTTTATTTATAGCAAGAACACAAACTGTTCTGTGCGTAAACTAAGCTAACTAACAGCTATGAAAAAGACACGTTCAGCAGCACCGTGTGTGGATTTAGGGAATGGTCATCATGGTTTAATAAATCCGCTGTTGGATTCTTGTCCCCTGCAGTCTTCGTGGCTAAAGAAGAGGCCAACTGTGACTTTCGTGCTCCAACTGGACACGCAGAGTCGTGCCACCGTTTGCAAACTTGCCGTTTGACCAGAGTTACCTCCACGTTGACCAGGGGTGTAGACGGCCAGTTTGGCTGAGCTAACAGCACACGCACCATGTACACAGTCATACAAACTTGTCCATATGGCTCTTTTCTCTGGAGGACACCTGGATCATAGCAAACAAGAAAATGGCTGCGGAAACCCTGTATCAGCTGCGAAATTGCAGCACTTGAACCAAAAATCTAAACCAACAGTTAATCATTATCACAATTAGCAAATCAGGTTAAAAAGTCCTATAATGCAATGAATTGAACAAGTTGATGAAGGAAATGATGACAAAAGAAGGAAATGAGTAGGAAAAGGCTGTTGGGAGGGTGGGTAAATGAGTGCAGGTTTGAGGCTCAACATGCCTTACGAACGATCCAATCAATTATCTTCCGTATTGGCCGCCAATGCCGCATAAGTTACCCAGTGATATTCCGAAATTCGAAGGTAAACCAAGAGAGGACCCGTCAAACCATGTGATGACTTATCATCTCTGGTGTGCATCCTCCATTTCTGATGATTCTATTTGTTTATGTTTGTTTCAATGCACTCTAGTTGGTCTTGCGGCCAAATGGTATATCGAACTACCGCGAGCCACTTTTTATGATTTTAGTCAGTTATCTACCTCGTTTTTAACTCATTTTCAGTTTCCAGTCAGGTATGACAATGGCCCAAATCTATTAACCTCATTAAAGCAGTCAACGTCCACTCACATCTCCGATCATATCCATGAATGGAGACATCGACGGCGTTTAGTGAAGGTTTATATCCCGGATCAAATCTTAGCTGAGTGGTTTGTAAAATCCTTTTTGCCTAAGA
>APFE030221227.1:0-39029 GCA_000404065.3 Pinus taeda
ATACGAGTTCCATACCCTAATACATGACAAAATTCAATGGAAACATTGCAATCCCCCAATCCTAAAATCCTGAAAACTGATAAGTCTGTTGGATTTTGAATGAAATCTAAAATTCTACTTTCTCCATATGAAATCCAATGAGGCCGGAACCACTCTCAAACATCCTGAGTCATTTCATGGTAATGTTAAAAATTTAAGTAAAAGGATGGAAATGAAGATTAAGGAGAATGTCACTTTTACTTTAAGAATTTAACATTACCATGAATAGCATATCAATACTAGGGCCTAGACTTGATCATGAAGCTGCCAAAATGCTCTACTCCTCGTTGCAACAACACAAATCACTTGCCAAATGAAAATATTAATGAGCAAACACGCCCTTTTCTTTCCCGCACTGAGCTTAGCGAGTCTTGGAAAGCGGACACGTGTCCTAAAATCGCGACACGCCCTCGGACACGATGTGTCCGAAACGGACACGTGTCCTGTGATTTGGACACGAATCCGGACCGAATCGTGTCGGATTCACCGGATTCGAGATTCGCAGGGGGTTTAGGACGAATCCGGTGACTTAGATAGTTAATCATTTGTCATTTGTGAAGATTGGGGAAGTTGTCTTCATAGGTTCATTGTAACCGGGACGAAAACCCTTGGGTACCTTGGTGGGATTGGATGAAAACCCATCTCTACCAATCCCTTGGTGAATTCATTCATAATTCACAAGTGCATCTATTGGTTCCAGTTACAATTTTGTGAGAGGCCAGGATCAATATTGCTGCAATTATTTTGGAGGCCAACACCTCAGCTATTTTCCAGTTCGATATGCCCTTTAGCAGGAGCTATTGATAGTTTGTATTGGCATGTAATCTTGCACTAGCAAATAAAATAAAGTTGAATTTGCTAAAATAATAGTAATAAAGTTGAGTGAGTTGAGTTGCATCATTTTTGGGTATTCATATTGCAAACTTTATCTGTTGTGTTGTTCATTTCATGGTGCAAATTGTGCAATTTGGATTGGGTTTAAATACATAAATTTATGGTGTAATTTTTTCCGCAAAATTCCGGAAAAATTTGTCAAATTATTTTTCCGAATATTACAGTGGTATCAAAGCTGTGCATCTTGCTAGCCTGAGGGTTTTTATTGGAGATTGATTTCGAGGGGGACTGAAACTCTTTATTTTCAGGCCAAGTTCATTTTTTCTGGCAAGGGTTTTAATTGTAGGAGTTCTGGAGTTTTGTCAAAAGAAATACTGAAGCTGATAAGGAAGAACCCTTGTTTTTAAGGTTGAGTTAATTAAATCGGCAGGGATTGGATTCATTAGTTTGAAGGGGCCGAGATTGCTGAATTCAGAGGTCAAATTGTATAGTGCAACAGGGTCAATTTAAAGTCTAAATAGTTGATTCAGAAGTGCCACCAAAATTAACAGTGGAGAGCTTCTCAGTCATTGGCCAATTTCCGTTATTCGCACAACCTGAATTGAGGCTGATTCACTGAAGCAATTTGAAGGACACATTGCCAGATATAAAGGGTAGAGCTACTTAAGCAAAAACAAGATAATTCAAGGGGTTTCTTGTCAATTTGTCGAGCCAGATTTATTGATTGTTGTAGGAGTCAAAATCGTTATTTTGCCAAAGCTGAATTCTTTGGCTAAATTTCTCTAATTTGATTGAAGCTGAGCCCCAGGCCGAGTCATTTTCCAATTGTGTTGCTGGCTAAGTTGAATGGTTCTTATAAGAGGGCCAAATTGCGCTAATGAGGAGAGCCAAATTTAAAGGGAGAATCAAGCTACTCCAGTGTAGAGAACGAGCTTCTAATCCATCAGTTTCCTAAAACCGAATTGGAGCTATGAGTCAGTCGTTTAACCAATAAACCATAGGGTTGAATTGCTAGTTGAAATTCACAGGGTTTTTTTGAAGTGTTTGAGAGTAGGCCAAAACTATTTCCACAAAGCCGAAATTATTATGCAAGCTACGCCGAATCAATTAAGGGGCCGAATTTCGTGGAGTTCAAGATCATCATATTGTGAGTGTGAATTCCATGAATTATAATGGCCGATATAGGTTTTTTTTAGTAGCCATGTCCTTTAAATTCACTAAGGTCGAGTTGTAACATTTGTTGTGGCCAATTTGCTCTTAGAAAAAAAAGTCGGATTTTCCTGAATCGAATGGAGGTCGAGCTGCAAACTAGTGAGGCCAACATTTAATTGTTTTTAGGGCCGAAATTATTATTTTACAAGGGTCCAGCCTGAGGGTTTTATTGAGGCCGAGTTCATCATCTTCATGGGTCAAATTTATCAGTTGGAAAGGGGCTGAGTCCATGGTTTCTCAAGCGATAAATCTGTGGCTGTTATTGAGTTCGTGTTCATCATTGTTGATGGGTGGAATGGCTATATCCTGAAGTAGATCGAGGGCCGAATCACTAGACGATTCGATGTCGAATTTCCTGAGAACAAATTGCTATTAGTTGGTGGTCATATTATTCAGCAGTTTGAGAGCCAACAATCTAAGGGTTTATCCACCAGGGCTTTTTAATATCTGTTAGCATAAGGGGAAGTTGGAAATTTGTACATTTATTGGCTCATGGATGATCCATCAAGGATCTAATGTGACTTGGCCAAAGGCCAACAAAGGTTGGATGAGTCATTAAGACAACTCACAACCATTGATGGCAACCCTCATCTCAGAATAAATTTTATGAGAATAATTTTGGGAGGGTTTAGATCTGGAGGAGCCAAAGCAAAGGTTGTCTCAGGAACTTCCAAGAAAGATCAGAAATCAAATGAGAAGAGAGCAGATCTATTTCACAAGTCAGGCAGATTGGGCACCAAATCACATGTGTGGAGTTAAAAAGGACAAAGATACAGATGAGGCTGCAAAAATTGAAGGAGAGTGAGAAATGGCAAAAGAATTCAGGTCAACAAATTGAAGAAATGGTTGAAGGATCCATGGTTGGCAAGGAGACGCATGAGGAGCACTCTGAATTGCATGACTCAAATTTGCATCATGAGGATCGCAAGTTTCCTCTTTTGGAAAGCCCTTTGAAGGCTTAAGTGATAGTGATGGATGAAATGGTGTTGAGACATCCAACGTGGTTCCAAAGTGCAAGTAGGTGCTGAGACATCCAACGTGGTTCCAAAACTTCCAGATGACAGCCATCAGTAGAAGACGAAACATTTTAGGGCATGTCTTCTAGCAATGAAGGCGAAGACCACGATACTCCAAGACACCATATGGCAGCGAGATGGTGAACTTGAGGTCCTGGGAGTTAGATGTGCCAAGACAACTGCCAAACTTTTCAGTGTTGGGGAACAACTAAAATCCCTAGTGAGGCATCAAGAGAAGTATACTTGGGAGTTTCAGAGCAACCCTCTTCAGGAGTGCATAGATAGGGCTTGCAAAACTGTTAGCCCACCTGACCAAATATAGTTTTAGTCAGGGGCACAACTTTGTAGGGGTCTTTAGACATCGAGATTACTAGATGCTTTAGTTGGCAATGGGATATAGGTAGACAATTCATCAACATTGCAGTTGCACTAGACCAACATCAACCTGGTGAGATTGACTCTTGCATGGGCTCTTATGCACGAGGACAATGCCAGGGGATGCATTCGAGAGAAGCGATGAGTTTGTATTCTACTGAGTGGATAATTTATGGAGCAACATCCACAACCAAGGACAAAGTACAGTTGGAGCCATGGGACATGGGCGATGATGGATGGCCAAGTTGGCATTGAGATCCATGTGGATCTATTGGTGGTAGGATGAGTCAGAGGTTTGTTTGGGGATCCATTCATGATTGGGTGGCACCGAGGCATGATGTGATCATGTGACACAATGGTTCATATGGGATCCTGGTATTGGTGTACACATGCCTTTACAGTTGCCAAATGTGGATTGCTTGGGCGCAAGCAATCTCGAGGTGGGAGGACTTGTAATATCCCCATTTTTGTTTTCCCTTGTGATGTGGTTCGGGTGAATTTCCAGGGTTTGTGTTAGCCATGCCACAAGAGCGAGATTACATCATTAGTGGGCTTGGAGGGTTTTGGAGGAGTTTTATGGCGTTCGACAAGGTTCGCTTTACTATATTTCATCATTAGGGTCAATTCCACACAATTTGTTCTTGGTTATGTTGCATTCCGACGATTCCCGTAAAAAGGGTTATTATCAAGCATATTATAATTAAATACACTAAAGGTGTTATTTGGAGTTGATTATTTGGAGAAACACCTTAGTGTAATAGCTCGTTGGAATTGGGATGAAGAGAGCTATAGGATGGGATGATGAAAAGTGAATTTTAGTGGCCAGAGAAATCGTAGAGGCAAATTAATCATTTTCCGCGATTAAAAGTGACTTAAATAAAATAAAAAGAATCAAATAAAATAAAAGTGAGAAGCGTCTAGAATGAAAATAAAATAATAAAATAAAAGTGCTTCTAGAAGGTTGAAGAGAGATCCATCAAATCTTTAAAAGGGGGGAAAGCAAGCATTTTGGGACATCCAAAGTTAATCATTTGTCATTTATGAAGATTGGGGAAATTGTCCACACAAGTTCATTGTGCCTGGGATGAAAACTCTTGGGTACCTTGGTGAGATTGGACAAAACCTCATCTCTACCAATCTCTTGGTGAATTCATTCAGAATTCACAGGGGCATATATTGGTTCCAGTTATGATTTTTGATAGCATACATAAAATTGTAGGTCAATTAACACAAAATTTCTTTCTCAAGATGGATTGGATAAGTTAACCCATTTCTTCAAATTGAATTTTCTAATGCCCCCCACCCCCAAAAAATAAAAATAAAAATAATGATACTGATTAAATCTCTGGATTTTCCATCTGTGCCCTTTTTGATCTATCTTTGCTTTCATTCTTTGTTATCACATCTATGCCCTGGCTGGTAGAACTAGAGAGGCAATGGGCAAGAGGTAGAAGATTTCTATATCTGATTTAATATAGTACATTGTGACTTTGATTATCCCCTTCCTGATCTCCACCCAAACAAATCGGTGCCTCTAAAGCTAACCTCAAGCCCTACTTTCATAGTTCAAAAGTAATATAAGCAAGATAGGTACAAATCCAGAGAATAATATCATACATTGCTGAGGTAGTTCAATATTCATTTAGTGATGCTTTGCATCCAACAACAAATTTAACTGTTGAAATTAATCAAGCAGTCCACTTCCATAAAGTTGTAAAAGCAGTCACGCAACTAAAATAAGTGCAATCAACTAGGATTGATTTACGAGGGAATAGTTCATATGGAATGTTATCTTAGTTCAAGTGGTAATCTTTTGTAGGACTGTATTTTTGGAGAAGAATAGTTTGTCAGCAAGCACTACCAATTTCTAACAAGTTTGTTCTTGACTTTGTATCAGGTCATATCATTTCTTGATGATATTTTTCCTGCACTTCTTGATGCTCTCTCAGATCCATCTGAAGATGTAATTTTATTACTCATTGTTCAATTATCAAGTTTCATGCATCTGTTCGTTTTTATACTTTGGATATGACAGAATAGCTTGAAATGTTTTAGAAGCTGTGTTCACTTGCCTTTGTCAGGTGGTGTTGCTAGTTCTAGAAGTCCATGCTTGCATAGCAAGAGATGCACCACATTTTCGCCATCTTGTTGTCTTCCTTGTGCATCATTTCCGGATGGACCATTCACTTCTTGAGAAGTATGATTTTTATTATTCCTATTTTTCTTGTATTGTCATTTGCATTTTACTAATTGAAAAGGTTTTGTACACATGCTTTTCGAGGAATTGGCATTACTAGGAAAAAATTTAGCACTATTTTAAGTTAATTTTGAGGGTCTTTTGCTTATGTAGGCGGGGAACATTGATACTACGGAGGCTATGCATTCTTTTAGATGCTGAACGAGTGTATCGAGAGTTATCGACTATCTTGGAAGGAGAAGCCGATTTAGATTTTGCCTCAGTCATGGTTCAGGTTGATGTTGGAGATAAAATATATAACGGAATGAAAGTTCTGGAACTTGAAGAATAGATCACGCACGGTAACCATATGTTATTCCCGTGTTTTGCAGGCACTTAATTTAATCCTTCTTAATTCCTCCGAGTTGGCTGAACTTCGAGCACTGATAAAACAGTCTTTGTCCAACCCTTCTGGACGAGATTTATTTAATGCCTTGTACTCTTCCTGGTGTCATTCACCAATGGCAACAATAAGTCTCTGCCTATTGGCTCAGGTTAGCTGTCAGTCCTGATATATATTACCAATTAGTGTCATGGTGGTCTCATCATCTGCATGGATGCTAATCTGTTTTTAAACAGGCATATCAACATGCCAGTGCTGTAATTCAATCACTAGTAGAGGAAGACATCAATGTGAAGTTTCTGGTGCAACTGGACAAGCTTGTTCGTCTACTTGAGACGCCAATCTTCACATATTTGAGACTGCAGGTTTGCATTTTTGCAACTAAACTGTTCTTTATATGTTTCTGAACTATCTAAGATCAAGTTTCTTCTCGATGACCTCTGTGGACTAATGATTTGCCCATGTATCTAGATTTTTGTTTAAAATGTAGGCATGCATGAAGTAGCAAATGAACTGGAGGAAAGTAAAATATATGCTTCACTTTTAAGTAATGCCTTCAGAAGCTTATCATTTCTTATGTATTTTTGTTCCTTTATTTAAATTGGCTGTGAATCTTTCCAGGGAAACTGATTCCTTTATTACGTTTTAAGATAAACTTGTTCATCTGCAAATTTTCTTTGAAAAATTAGCTTTTGGAGATGATGGGTCGCTTTAGGGAGATTCTTTGATGTACTAAAAGACAATATAAGAAATCAATTGTTATAAAATATATGAATTTTTATATCCTTTCAAACCATATTGTGTCCATATATTTTGTCTATATATATATTATAGCTTGCTTGTCTGATATGAACACGATGGAAGCTGTTAACTGACTTTGCTGAGAGAGATAAGGAATGATTCACAAGGAAAATGATCTTTGTTAACTGTTTTCTTTCTTGTGTACAGGACAAGATAGACATTAATTATGTTTTAGTACTGGCTTCCAAATGGCAAACACTAGAGGCAATCCTGATAGGAGGTCATATGTTATTTATTATGACATTATGCTTCATAAATACCACCCAGATTTAGTGGAAATTGTCTGTTATTTGTTGTTCAAATGCTCTGTGAAAGTAAACTGTCTTTCTTGCTGGCTATGTATGTGGTTGCCTACTTCCTTTGTATTGTACACACCTTGGTCTCCAAAAATGCACGAGCTGAAAGAAGCTAAAAATTCCTGCATTGTGCCCCTTAAATCTTCGAGTGGTATTTCACCTTCAAGCTGTGATGGTTGATAGAACTCGAGGTTGTTGATATTCCTAGTACCATAGATGCCCAATTATGCTGCCAGATCAAGCCAAAAATTACTAGAGCGATAATGCAAAGGCTGGTGTTTATGATGTTGTCTTTTCTTTAACTGGTGCCTGTTTAAGAACAGCCAGATTTTATCTCCAGCTTGAATGTTATAGGGATGTGTTTTGCAGAACATTGTACTTTTCTTGATTCTGCAAGAGAATATCTTTGATTTTGGAATGTAACTGAGCCAAATGGTCAACAAAAACATAAGGTTTACCTAGATTTGTCAGTTTACAAATTGTGGTAGGAGCTGGGACAATTGCATACTGTTTGGTATGTATTATATTCATTGCATGATTATCCCCATGTGTTGTATATTGTGCCGGGTGCAGTGAGGGGTCACAGAGGTACTCCCGATAATTTTTTTGGGTGTTTTTTTGTGTCCTTTTTGGACAGTTTTTGCTTTTAGCAGTTTTGTGGTGCACGGTGGTTCATAATTGCAGTTAAAAAACTGCGGTTATATTCTAATGCAGAGTAAATGGATTGGCTGTTTAGGGATGTTGTGGGATATACATATTGTATTGCAACATTGTAAGACTGAATATACTGAAAAATCTTTCTGGATTTCCCTGTTTGGGTTTCCGGGGTAAAATCTCCTTGTTAATGTGTGTGTGTCATTACATCTTTCTGTTTTTATTAAGAATCTGTTTGCAAGAATTAACTATAAAGGGTTAAATCTACACATACCATTCATAATATGCAGAATTCTGTAAACCAATGACACATGTCAAAAAGGAGAGTACAAGTAGACAAATGAAGTGCCAGTGAAAACAAGTAAGATAATTTGAGTTGCTAGTTCCAGAGTTTTACAAAAATTCTGTCCAAAGTAACTGGAAAGCCTACAGTCACGATCAAAGATGAATTAATGAAAGATATGGGCAATGCCAAAATGTGTTTTGGACATACTGAAAAACAGTTTGGCTACTCGGGTCTAAGTTGCACAGGCACAATTACAGATATGGCATCCCAAATGAAAATGAGACATTTTCAAACAAGGCTGGATACATATGATGGGAGAACAACAAATATATATATTTTCTTCCAAGGAAAATCTTGTTTCATCCCTCCTATTCTTCAGAGTAGCAACTGAACCACAATAGCGACTGGTCTTCCCTAGGGGCTCCACCAGACTTGGATCTGTGATCTGTGGCTTCCTCATTGGCAGCATGTCTTGGTTAACCAATTGAGCTAACCCTTGAAGATGAAAACCACAGAGACACAAAAGTTCAGATTAGCATTTATGAATTTCCAATTTTGAAATACCATTCTACACATTAAATTCAATGTTCAATTTTATAATTTCATTCTACATTAAGTTGCAGGGAATGCCTAGTTTGGCCGTGTTCTAGTAACCCAAAATGCTTGGAAATGCTTAATGGGTATGAAATGCCACTGGCCATATGGTAAAATGTTTACAAATCTGGAAACCCTATATGGTATGGTTGGTGGCATTTCCAAAGGCATTTTGTCCATTTCCAGTAACTTTCAGGCACTTTTTTGGCAGTTTATGGGCCCACCTAAGTGCTTGAGAGGTGTTGAATTTATAACTATGGTAGGTCTTCATAATGTACTTTTGGTCACTTGATGTAATGATATTTATCATTGTAAAGTATATTTATAAATGCATGAGTCAAAGGAAAATTTATGTACTTTTGGTCACTTGATGTAATGATATTTATCATTGTAAAGTATATTTATAAATGCATGAGTCAAAGGAAAATTTTATCTCGAGTCAAAGTCCCATTGCGACTTTTAAAAGATGTAAATTTGAATTTTTGAAATGAAATCTTTGGCTTTAAAAAGTGACAAGTCGGTTTCCCTCCAAGTTAAGTTGGCCCTAGCCAAGAGACACGTCCATTCACCCTAGGCAGATTACTATATAAACGCTACTCGAGCTCCTCATTTGTGCAATTCACATTCCTCTCTCAACATGTTTCTGGGCAAGTGAGTGAAGGACTAAGAAGAACACCAAATTTTGTAGCCTATCTCTCTCTAGCAACTCGCATGTGTGAAGGAATCTCTCTCTCTATAATTCTTGGTTTATGGGGCAACTGTTGCAAGGAGCCGAAATTTTCTGGGTTACTGGCGCATCTGCTACTGGGGCAAAATGCTAGGTAACTAACTATTTTAGGAGGGGCCAAAATTCTGGAAGTGCAGGATCCCAGGATCAAGAACAAAGTGCAGGTTCAGTTTGGGTGATTGAACAAGAAGAATTTCTCTATTGGAAAGGTTTTCCCCGTAGTGGGTTTTCCCATGGTAAATCTTGTCTCTCTTTTGTGCATTGTGATCTTTATTGCTCTAATGTTCTTTATTGTTGAATTTCTAAAGTATAATCGTTGAATGATATATTGGAACAAGTTAAAAGGAGATCTACAAAAGTAATTATCAAAATTTCAGAAAAATTTTGCTAACCCTAATTGCACTAGAAAATCAACATGGTATTAGAGCTTTGGTGACAAAAGTATGGTACATTGAGATCACTTTGCACAGACCCTAGAGAGAGCATTTTATTAAAGTTCTTATACATTGGCATCTATGGCTTCCTCCATGAAGTCTAAAGACAAGCTAGAGGGAGCATCAAACTTCAGAGCTTGAAAAGTCAGAATAGATCTCATTATTGCCAAGAACAAAGTGTTGGATATTGTGACAGGAAAGACCACTGAACCAACTGATGCAATTGGAAGGGAGAAGTTCAAGGAAGATGACATTACTGCCATGAGTCTAATAATGGACTCCATTAGACATCATCTCATTCCCTATATTGCAAAGCATGATACCTCCAAGATGTATGATGCCCTAATAAATCTCTATACCATCAAAAATGTGGGTCAGTCCATGAGTTTAAAGAATGAGCTCTGAAATACAAAGATGACTAATGTTGACACAGTGGCTTCATATTTCGTGAAGATTTCACAGATAAGAGATCAAATTCAAGCTATTGGAGAATCAATTCCGGTCATGAACTTGTGACTACAACACTCAATAGTCTCCCTAGATCATGGGACGCATTTGTAATAGACATAAGCAATTGAAAAGAAGCTCCTTCATTTGAGCAATTATGGACATCATGTGCTCAAGAAGAAGCAAAATTGATGACTAGAGATCGTCAAGATGAAGAAGTTCAAGCCCTTGCAGCTCGCTTCAAGAACAAGGGAAAGAAGAAGTTTGGACCTCTACATAAGAACCCAAGAAAGAGACCTTCTTCATCTAAGAAGAAGAAAGACCTGTCAAATATATAATGCTATGGTTGTGAAGAATATGGGCATTTCAAGAGAGATTGTCCTAATATGGCTAACAAGAAAAGAAAGGGGAAACAACATGCTTTCACAACAAAAGTTGAAGAAGATGAAAAACCATAGAAGTCCAAAGGTGAAAAAGGTTTTTCTACTATTCTGCTTTGATAGGTTCCTTTGTAGATGATGATGACACGTGGTTGGTAGATAGTGGAGCATTGAGACACATGATTGGAGAGTGTGGGAATATTTCAAGCATGACAGGAGAGAAGTTATCTCAAAGAGTTGAATTGGGAGACAATAACAACTATGCAGCCAAAGGAGTTCGAAAGACATCCATAGAGCTGGAATATGGTAACCACGTGCATCTCAACAATGTCCTTTAAGTACCAAGTTTGAAAAAGAATCTTGTCTCTGTTTCTTGTTTAGAAGATAAAGGAGACAGGGTTTCTTTTGTGGATGGAAAAGAACTATGATGAGACTTTTGCTCCAGTTGCTATGTACACCTTCATTAGATCCATCATTTGACTTGCTGATTCCATGGGATGGGAACTACACCAGATAGATGTAATGGCTCCTTTCCTCAATGGAGTAATTGAGTAAGAGGTATACATAGAGCAACCTCAAGGATTTGAGGTACATGGAAAGGAGTCTCATGTTTGCAAATTGAAGAAGGCCTTGTATGGACTCAAACAAGCTCCAAGAGCTTGGTATGCTCGTGTCAACAATTATATGACGAGATTTGGATTTACCAAAAGTGAAGCTGATCCAAACCTTTACTTTAAGGATTCAAAGAATGCACCTGTGATATTATTATTATACGTTGATGACTTGTTTTTGACAGGTGCCAAGTCTCTTATCATTAGTGCAAGAAGCAGTTGGCTTCTGAGTTCGGTATGAAGGATCTTAGGCAGATGCACTATTACTTGGGATTAGAAGTATGGCAACAACTTGCTGAAGTCTTCCTTGGTATGTGATAGATATCCTTAAGAGATTTAGTATGATGGATTGCAAATCCATGGCTACTCCTATGGTGACTAACTTGAAGAAGTTAAGAGGTTCCGACTCCAAATTCGTTGAACATTTGCTTTGTCGTGAACACCTTGAGCCATTTCTAGGTAGAACCGAGACACAGGCTTTGTATTGCAGCAAAGCACATCTTGAGATATTTGTTTGGTACAGTGAACCATGGCTTGAGGTATGTTGCAAACAAGGATGTACAACTTCAGGGATATACAAATGCTGATTGGGCAGGAAGTGTTGGAGACAGGAAGAGTACCTCGGGAGTATGCTTTAGTTTGGGATCTGCTATGATATTATGGATGAGCATGAAACAGAGGTCGATCACACTCATCATTGCTGAAGCAGAGCACATCGCAGCCAATGAAACTTGTACCGAAGTAGTATGGCTTCGAAAGTTGTTTGCAGGATTGTTTGGCCAAGAGTTAGAACCAATAATGATACACTGAGATAATCAAAGCTGTGTGAAGCTTTCAGAGAATCCCATGTTCCATGAGAGGTCAAAGCATATTGAGATCTAGTACCACTACATCCATAACGTGGTGCAGAGGAGCACACTAAGGCTCAAGTACATCACCACCGATGAGCATATAGTTGATGTTCTGACAAAGCCGTTATACCAAGGGACAAGGTTGTGTACTTAAGAGACAAGTTGTGACTCGTGGAGATCACCCCTCTCGTTAAGAGGGAGTGCTGATTTGTCTGCAACATGAATGGACATTCTCCTGAAAGGGAGAATGGGTCCAAGAGACCTAGAGGGCCGAACAAGCAGTGTTAAGCGAGTGTCTCTTAGAGGAGTGAGGTCCTGGACCTTGATCACACACCAAGCATGGTGGAGTGAGGCCCTTCAGCATTTGGACCTTGATCACACACTAAAAGGGTGGAATGAGCTCCTGGACCCAGATCACATACCAGATAGGGTGGAGTGGGGTCCTGTCCAACATCTTGACCCGACCACCAACCAAATAAGGCGTTGAGTAAGGTCTTGGCCCAGAGTGCTCACCAGGAAGGGTGAGTGAGTGCTTGATAGTTGAGGGTCTCTGCATTTTGGCCTACGTAGTGGCCATGGGATTCGACGATGGATCACTCTCAAGGAGTGAGTCTTGATATGCTGTTGGCATTGCCATGGGCTTGGTACCACCCCAGATATGGCTACTAGCAGATGTTGATGACAAGTGATGATGCTGGTAATAATGTATAACCTTTTCTTTAGAGAAATTTGTACAATTTGAGAACATCTATGGCAATGATTATGAATAGCTACCTAGTCAAGAGGGAGTGTTGTATTTGTAACTATGGCCAGTCTTCATAATGTATTTTTGGTCACTAGATGTAATGATATTTATCATTGTAAAGCATATTTATAAATGATTGAGTCAAAGGAAAATTGATGGAGTCAAAGTCTGGCATTGCGACCTTTAAAAGATGTAAATTTGAATTTTTGGCTCCAAAAAATGACAAGTCAGCTTCCCTCCAAGTCAAGTTGGACTTGGCCAAGAGACACGTCCATTCACCCTAGTTAGACTACTATCTAAAGGCAACTTGAGCTCCCCATTTGGGCAACTCATATTCCTCTCTCAAGACAGTTTCTGAGCAAGTGAGTGAAGGACAAGAAGGACAAAGAAGGATGAAAAAGAAGAAGGTCAAATTTTCCCTCTTATCTCTCTCTAGCAACTCACATGTGTGAAGGAACCTCTCTCTGTGATTCACTATTTATGGGGCAACTGTTCCAGGCGGCTGGGATTTTCTGGGTTACTGGGGCCACTGTAGCTGGGCCAAAATATTGGGTAACTAGCTATTTTAGGAGGGGCCAAAATTCCGGAAGTGCAGGATCAAGAACAAAGTGTAGGATTAATTTGGGTGACTTGACTTGGAGGAGAAGACCAGGTTTGACCATAGGTCTAGGTGTGTCTCTCATTGAACAAGAATAATTTCTCTATTGAAAAGGTTGTTGAGATTTTCCCTGTAGTGGGTTTTCCCAGGGTAAATCTTGTCTCTTTTGTGCATTGTGATCTCCACTGTTCTATTGTACTTTATTGTTGAATTTCTGAAGTATAATTGTTGAATGATATATTGGAACAAGCTAAAATATGATCTACATTAGAAGTAATTATCAAATTTCCAGAAAAATTGTGCTGAACCTAATTCAAGACTACTGCATGCTCTTACATGTTAGCTGTCCAATGGTTATGTAGTTGTTTCAAACAAGTCGAGTTCAATTTTCTTGCAGTCCCCTACGTTTTCTACCATTGATTAAAAGAGTCAAATCAAGACAAGCAACTTAAAATGTCATGGTGAGGCATTGATGTTAGGCTTGAACCTCTCCAAGTGAAAGGTTGATTAGTCACCTTTGCAAATCTGCAACAAAGTTTTATTGGGGGGGTTGAGGGCCTAAAATAAAATGCCCAACAGATATGATCAAAACATAGGCTGCTTACTAATATAACTTATCTTGGAGGCAGAGAGGAAGAAAATATTATTCATCCAGTCAATGGAAGCTTCGCTGCGCTAGCTTCTTTAGGAGGACCGAACCTAGAAACTCCCTCAAAAGATCCTTCAATAGGCCAAAAATTTCAAAGAGACACATAAGGAATCGTTGTGATTTGTTGTTTTTGAGGGTTGATTTTGTGTGTTCTTATAGTGTTAAGGAGGGCTTTTGAAGTGAGACATTGGAGGAGTCTTTAGCCTTATATAATTTCTTAATATGTTAATTTATTTAATAAGTGTTATGAGCAAGTTTTCTTGTGCCGTAAGGAAAATGTGTGCTACCATTTATGATGTATAGAATAGGCTTGTAAAATTATAAATTAGTAAGAGCTTCCTAATGGTGGAGGAGACTAGATCTTATTAATATTATTATTTTATTTATAATATGCTTTGCGTTAAGCTCTACTAAAATTTGAAGTCAATGATTGGCTTAGTGCATATGGTCCTACCCGAGTGTGAAGTCAATGATTGGTTTACTGCCTTTGGATCTTGAAGGTATTCAACTTATATGTGGTCAGATTACGATGAGAATCCCTGTCATATATTGACCACTGTTGGTGAATGAGGTGTCATGTCTCTACGGTCTGGGGTTTTAGCCCACATAACTGGGTCTTCAACTTTAAACTAAATTTTCTCTCGAACCAAAAGGAACCATGGGGAGTACCACATATAAACAGAAACATTTCTTCGAGGAGAATCTAATGACCTAGATCTTCCACACAAATGCAATGGTTTGACCCTTCAAAAACCCTCGACAAAGTTGGGGTACACCCTCAGTCCAAGGAACCCAAACCCTAGGACTTGAGCTTTTAACCTAAGATGCATTGAAATGGATATGGAAAAGGGGTTTGAAACAAATACGACAAATTTTTCAGAAAATATGGATACGATACGACATGGAAACGACATATATATATATATATATATATATATATATATATATATATATATATATATATATAATATATATATACACACACACACACAACACACACACGACTAAAATAAACTTTCATATTACTATTCATCTTTTAGAATCTAGATTCTATATTTAAAAATACATAATCATCGTCATGAAATCCACATAAACAAATCATCATCATCAATTCAACATAAACATTGTCATCATCATTAATGATTATCATAACATTCAACATATCATCAAGTTTCTGTTTCCAATTTCAATCATCAACATTATCACCAAAATTAATAATGTTATATGCACACTAGATAGTGAAAATTACAAAATGAACTATAATTGGCAGTCTACTATCATATGACATTATGGTATTCCATGTCCACTTGAAGATGCAATTATTGGTGGCTCCTCATCAAACAAAGTCATATGAGACATGGCATTCAACATCATATCCAAGTCAGGAAACTTTGGAAACGGATCTAAAACCCTTAAAAATTCCCGAAACGTTTTAGAAATAGGATTCCGCATATCTAAAAAAATGAAACATTTCCGTGCCGTTTCCATGCTGTATCGTACTCGTTTTCGTTTCCGAAATGTCAAATGACGTTTCTGTGGTTTTGGAGGGACGTTTCCGGTAACTTAGTTTTTAACCATCCAATAGTATAGCTGCCATCTTGATGTAATCCGACAATTACTAAGAAGCGTTCATTAACCATTTGACATCAATGACTGATGTTTTTGGTCAAAGTCAAACCCAATCAACTCCACGGGTTTACATCAATGGCAACACCATCCAACAACAACTCCCTTTTGAATCCTGTGTTGTATGAAGTGATGCTTGACCTCGATGTGCTTGGATTGGCCATGAAATTCTGGATTCTTAAAGAGTTTGATACAAACTCTGGTTATCACAGTAGATCATCGTAGGATCAAACTCCTCATCAAATAAACATGCAACTTGTGAAACTAGATAGCCTCCCAACTCGCTGTATTAGCTACCATATACTCTACCTTTGCTGAACTGAGTGCCACATAATTCTGCTTCTTGGTGAACTAGGATATCATCACTGGTCCCAAACTAAAGTAACACCCTATAATGTTCTTCCAGTCTGCTGCACTGCCTTAGACCATGTTCCATTGTGACCCTCAAATTGCTAAGCACTTTTTTTGCTGCTACCCAATGCTTTCGCCTCGGCTCTACCATGAATTTATTTAAAATGTTCATTGCAAAACGTAAATTTGGTTTAGCGTTGACCAAATACATCAAGTAACCTTCAATTGCCTGTATAACATGGCATCCAACGACTCTAAATTTGAAGTTATCACTCCCTTCAGATTGGTGATCATGGGTGTGGCCATATGTTTTCAGTCCTCCATCCATAGTCGCTTGAGGATTTCAATTGCATTGTTACACTGTCCAAGGAAAATCTCCCTTGGTCTTTGTGAAATCCCTAAATCTATGCATCACATTGATGTCTTTCATCTCAAACTCAGTTGTCCTATCTGGTTTGCACCCTACAATGAGCTTCTCCGTACCTATGAGAAATAAGTCATTTACATGTAGCACCAAAATAAACATATCACTCCTAACAATTATATAATATAACTTAGGATTTGCTTCACTTTTGGTGACACCCATACTCAACAAATATCCATCGATCTTGGAATAACATGCTCTTAGTGCCTTCTTGACTTCATATAAAGCTTTCTTAAGCTTGCAAACATGAGAGTCCTTCCCGTGTACCCCAAAGCCTTGAGGTTGTTGTGTGTACTCTTCTTCCTCAATGATCCCATTAAGGAAAATTGTCTTCACATCCTTATGATGTATCCTTCATCCCATGAATGAAATTATTGGCATAACTTCTCTATTGGAAGTGTACTTAGCGACTAGAGCAAAAGTCTCCTCATATTCACTCCCTCTCTCTAGGAAAACCCTCTCACCGCAAACCTCACTTTTAACTTTTGAATGCTGTCATCTTGCAACATGATTGATTTTGTAGAGCCACTTGGAACTCACAATTGATTTTCTCATTAGTCTTTGCACTATGTACCAAACAACATTCTTCATGATGGAGGTGTACTCCTCCACCATACCTGTTGCTTTGTTGCCTCATGAAAATTGGAGGTCTTGGAACAATGATGCAACTCATGAATTCCATATAGTTGTGAAGCTTCTTTGGAGGTTTGCTCTCCTTAAATGTGCTCTTACAAGCTTCAACATACTCCTGAGCATCCCTCAATGTCTATATGAATCATCAAGGTCTCTTGACAGAATTGAAAGGGGCTAATGTCTCCTTGGCAATTAAGGGTGGTTGTCCTGAAATGGAAATAGTCAGTGTCTTTGGTGACTTTGACTCAACCTTCATAGCTTCTTGCTCTTCATTCTCTGTCACTAGAGTGTGCTCATGTGTCTTCATGGATGCAAATTCTTCCACAAACATTACATCCTTGCTTACTATTGTCTTCCTTAGATTTCGAATATAGATCGTATAGTCCTTCGAAGTCTCACTGTAACCCACAAATAAACCCTTCTTGCTGGAGGGCTCCAACTTGGTCCTCTTTTCTATAGGTAGATGAATGTAGATTAGACAACCAAAGATGTGAAAATGAATCACTTGTGGCATCACATCAGTGAATGCCTCCTTTGGTGTCATATCCCCCAAGTTTTTGCGAGGACACTTATTTTGGATGTAGACTGTTGTGTTGCATGCAATGCTATCAAAATTGCATCAATCATCACACTCGTCGACCCTAAAAATGTGAATTGGAAAAAAAATGAACTAAAAGACTTGTTGATCAAAATAATTTGTATATATATATAATATATATAATATATATATATATATTAATGTGCATTTATATGAATCCAAACCATTATACACATACACATAGCTTTATAATATATATAACAAGGGTGCATATAACCAAAATGACATCTACTGCAATCCATCTTTGAACTAAAAATACAATAATAATGAGGCTCTAAATAGCCTATAGAGTCCAAATAAAATCATGCTACAACAAATAACCATATATCATCAAAATCTTGCCTATATTTGTATCCTCATCATCAATATCACCATTTAAGCACTAAAATAAGATAGAAAAATCTTAACATGCCAAATTAGTGATTTTGCTTGAGTTAAGGGTACATTTTTACTAGGGTCATGATAGAGGAGTTCAAAAATCATTGCCACGAACATTGAGATACATAGAAGGCTTCATGCTTTTGATAAAATTCCAATTCCATAAACTCATACATGACATAATTCAATGGAAACATTGCTATCTTGCGAATCCTGAAATCCTAAAAATTGTCAAGTCTACTGTATTTTTAATGGGATCTAAAATTTTGCTTTTCATCATATGAAACCGAATGAGGTAGGAACCACTTTCAGGCATCTTCAAACAGTTAGTGGTAATGTAAAAAAATAAAATATAAGGACGAAAATGAAAGGTAAAGGAGTATGCCCATTAATTACTAGGGTGAGTGTAATAGAGGGGGAGGATATCTTATATCATTCTTTTTGAATAACTAGTGGAATTGACAGCTGGGGTAGTCTTGTACTCACATGACACCAATGTTTTAAAAACCGGAACCGGTCCACCTAATGAACCGGGTTTCGAACTGGAATCGGTCGAACCAAGACTGTTCAGGTCTAAACTAGTTGGTTAAAAAAATACATTAAATAATTATTTTTTTAATGAAAAAATTATTTTTAAGATTTAAAACCATGATTCCAAGCCAATAGAGACAAAGTATGCAAAGTTTGCTCATTTATATACCGTGTAAAGGTGAATATATCATCAACAAAATACATAAGAAATGAGGCTCTAAATGGCCTATAAAGTCCAAAAACAATGCTACAAGCTATGCGGCCATTGGCCTACTACAAGACTACAAGTCTAGACTCTAGACTCTAGAGTCTACACATTATCAATCATCAAATTCATCACCACTACTAGACACGTGATCATCATTAGTAGGAGCTACATAGACATCATCTAGATCATAATTTGAGGATGCCTCATCCTCATCTGCAACCTCAGTAGCAATGCCACCAATAACAATGGAAGTGGGCTTAATGGAAGCACGAGTTGGTCGAGTTGAAAGATTAGTGCCTTCCATTAGTTGTTTGCCTTTCCTTGATGCCGCTACTGATCCTGGTTTTGATGGCGCCACCAAATCTGCTTCATCCCCCGCAAATGCCATGTCAATATCAAAATCAACATCAAACACGGGATCTTTAGTCTCCTCTAGCCATTCTGATGTTGGATCAATATCGTCCAACACAATGGGATCTAGATTAGGTGTTTTGTTCATCATTTGGTTCCTCCTCAGTCGAAGGTTGTATTGCATGAAGACAAGATTGTTTAACCGTTTTTGTTCCAAACGGTTTCTCTTCTTCGTGTGTATGTGCTCAAAAACAAATCAATTGCGCTCACAACCTGAAGCATTGCAAGTTTGGATGAGGACTCTAATTGCAAACTTTTGCAATTGAGGGCACTAGTCGCCAAATGACTCCCACCAATGCGCTGCAAAGAAAAATATATTAATTAGTAACTTAGTTCATTTCATTACTTATTTACAAATTACAAGTATTTATACATAATTTGAATTGTAAATTTGTAAACAATTCAACTTGAAAAGAAAAACAAAGTGGAAATTGGAATTGCTTACCTGGTTGATCCACATCTTTTGCTATCTTTGCGAAGTTTTTGCCAAAGGTACTTGATGCCATACTAAAAAGAGTAAGTTGTCTATGTATTTCCAACGAGTCTGCATGACTAGGGACCATGCACTCCGAGTAATCAATCAATCTAGCTGTAACCTCCCCATCCTGCAGATCTCCTAGCTGAGCTTTATAATGATACCTTGGGTTCAAAAAATACCCAGCCGCATGTATAGGACGATGAAGTTGATTGTTCCATCTGTTATCAATGATCTCCCATGTATGGCCATATTTAACTATCCTGTTGTTATACGTTGCCCGTATCTACTCCTTTGCCTGATCCATAGCCCCTCCTAAATGTAGCCCATGGCCAATTTTTCCCCATCCACCATCCTTAGCACCTTAACAAGGGGCTCGGTAATTTTCACAAGCTCTGCAGACCTTTTTCAAAAATAATTGTCAAACACTTTATTTTTGCTGTCTTTGCCATCTTGTCTACGAGCCTGCCGAGATTCAGTCCAATCTTCAGAAGAAACCATTTCCTGTAGGTTTTTCTGTTGAGCACCGAAACATTGAAACATGAGGAAGTGAACTGCAAATCTCGTAATTGCAGGCCTAACAAGCTCTTTTCCCACATTGTTTTTCCTCATTAGGTTCAATACCCATGAGTGGTTGTAAATGTATTTTGTAATCCACTTGGCATGCTCTACATGTTTTTTACCCACTCCACTTTGCCTATGTCCTCAAGCATGAGGTCTATGCAATGTGCAGCACATGTAGTCCAAAATATGATCCTATATTTGGACTCAAGCATCTTTCCAGCAAAAACATAGTTTGAGGCATTATCGGTGATGACCTACACAGCATTTTGCTCCCCAAGTTCCGGAATAATGTCATCCAAAAGCTCAAATAGAAGGGTTGCATCCTTCACCTTAGAAGAGGCGATGTTGGTAGAGGATGAGAAATAACATTGGATGTTTGTTCTCTTTGTTCCTTCTGATAGTTGGCCAAAAGAAGGATGAACATAGTGAAAGGGGTCATTGGTGGAAGGGATATAAGAGGTGTCTTGAATCTCATAATCATCATACAGACTCTCTTTCATGGCTTCTAATAATTCCCTCTTCCTTGCAATGTAATCTTGGACGACCTTCTCCCTAGTCTTAGCTTCATGAAATTTTTCAAGCTTGGAAAGGTATTCTGCCCTAACAGGACCTAACACTTCATTTGGTACATCACATTGCTTCACTTGGCCTCTTACCCCAGCCAAGTGTTGTTTGAATTTGAGAATACCCCCACCTCAAAAGGTTTATGGCATAATTTGCTATCATTTTTCCATCAGTCACATCACAATGAGCCCATGCTCTGTCCTTGCCTTTTGGAGCCATGTTGGTTTGAACTTTCAACTAATTAAAATTTGCAAAGAAATCTGCCATTTAAAAAAATTTGCAGCTAAGAAACATGGAAACCAAAGCTAAATTTAGGAAAACAAATGCACACGTAGCCTACAAAATTTGATAGCATAGAACTAGAGATTTGATAGTATAGATGATAGAAGTTAGAAGTTCAGAACACATAAAAAAATTTAATACATGGACAACAGTCAAATGAGGAATTTTCAAGTGAAAATCCTTACCTAGAAATGCAAACTAGCTTCCTTAGTCTCCTCTTGAATATGCCAACTCCATTGACAGCTCCAAGCTATCTCCAAAATAGATCCAACTCCAACTCCAAGCCTCCAAGATGACTACTCCAACAAAAGCTCAACACCCTTCAAGCTCCCAATCAAACTCACAAATACTCCAAATGAGATGTGTGAGACAAATGAGAGGGAGAAGGGCCTTTAAAGGCTTGGAGAGGGTGTTTTTGGAGGGAAGGAACCCTTACTTTCCCTCCAAATCACCCTAAAAGCTTGGAAAACAGCGCTGCTTGGGTCCTCCGTGTTCGTGGCAGCTAACCAACCGGTTTAGGATGGAACCGTCTGGTTTGACCACAAACTGGCCGATATAGGATGGAACTGTCCGACTTGACCACAAACTGGTCGGTTCTGCCCTAAACCGGCAGGTTAGGACCGATTTGTCTATTTTTTGGGCAAAATGAAGGTTCAAACTTGGTTTTTCTGTCGGTTTGACCCTGTGGGCTAGCTAACCGGCTGGTAGTAGACGCCATCAACCTTGTGTCACGCAGTGTTTTAAAAACCAATCGGTTTGAACTGGTAACCGGACTGGTTTGTCTCTTTTTTGGGCGAAATGAAGGGTCAAACCTGGTTTTTCTGGCGGTTAGACCCGGTGGGCTAGCTAACCGACCGATAGTAGATGACATCAATGTTGTGTCACGCAGTGTTTTAAAAACCGACCGGTTTGAATCGGTAACCGGTTCAAACCAGTCGGTTTTTAAAACAACGGTTCAAACTGGTTGGTTTTTAAAACACTGCTTGATACAAGGTTGATGTCATCTACTACCACTAGGTGCACCACACTTCCCTTAATGTCGACATGAGATAATCGGGGGGGGGGGATGGCGGGGGGTTGTACCAAAGATCTCATAATATTTTACATAACATGCTTTGCCAAGTGAGATACACCCCTGGGGTCCTCTTTAAATAATGTTAGTAGGGCCCTAGGGTTAGATACTATGCTTGCAATTCAAATTGTTTAGAAGAAAGGTTTCATGGTCCCTAGTGGCACGATATGACACTGTATGAAAATTGTCGGTTCAATACGAAATTGGCCAGTTTTGTACTGAACTGGCCTAAAAGGTCGAGAACATTAATTGGATTAGTGTTCCCTCCAAATTGGTCAGATCAGCCAATTTTATTGGTTTTTGTCTAGTTCTGATAAAATTGGTCGCATGTTTCTGCCCAAAGAAACATCGACAAGTCTTGGTCATGAATGATGGCCTTAGCAGCCCCTGTGATGGATTGATTCTTTTGCTCTGCAACGCCATTTTGCTGTGGGCTATATGAAACTGTCAGCTCCCTCTTGATTGTTGCCTCCATGCAGAGATCCTTGAAGTTGTTGGAAGTATGCTCACCCTATTGATTTTTCTTATACTTGATCTGATTTACTTCAACAGTTTATTAAAAAACCAAAAGATATTTATCTCAAATATTTCTGAAATTTCTGATAAAATGAACACACTGGTATATTAACTAAGAAAATAAATTGCAGCGGAAATAAAATGGAGAGATCAATCATACAGCAACAACAACAACAAATTTATACCCAACACAATCTTCATATTAAAATTCTCAGGGAATCTGGGCCTAGACCCACAGAGAATACATAGAGTACAACTGCTGGGAACATGGAAACTTGACCCACTGGGAAAATTAGCCTCTGGAAATTGTCCCTCCCAAAGAAACTTGGCCTTGGAGAATTAGACTTATCCCCTGTTGTCCCCTGAAAATATTGGAAGCGCACTCTAGCAGTCTCAGAAACTTATACCCCGTCCCTGCCATCCCCCTTTCCCCAAAGTGTTGTTTTTCATTGCTAGCATTGCTTTGATCTTTTCGAAGGTATCTTTCTTCAGTGGTTTGGTGAATATCAATGACTTATTCAGTGGCACTGCAATAGTTCAATTGAATCTGGCCTTCCACATGCAACTGCCTCAAATAGTGAATAAGCATTTCAATATGCTTTCTACACTGAGTAAGAACTACATTTACGCAAAGCTATACAGCACCCTAGTTATCACAAAAAAGAACAGTGGATTTTTCTTGCATTAAACCAATTTTAGTCAGCATTTGCCTAAGCTAAACTCCACATGTTGCATTCAATGCACTGCAATATGGAACCTCTGTTGAAGATAAAGTAATCATTCAACTTCTTGCTGCTCCAATTCACACTAGCAGAACCAACATGGAAAAGAAAACCATATATGGGCTTCCTATCGTTTGTGCATCCAACCTAGTCAGATTCTGTAAATCCAACTGACTCTAAATTTTCATTGCTCTAGCAAAATTTAGTTGCAAACTCAGTGTTCCATGCAAATTTCTGAGGATTCTTTTCCCTGTTCTCCCTAAGATTTGCCATGCATCGAGACAGTGCCAACTATGTAACAATTCTAAGGGCTAGTAATGGTCAAAGAGATCAAACTATCCAGAAGTTGTCTAGACGGAGTCACAAACATTATTTTCCTTCATCCTTGGAAGCTTTGCTTTAGTATGCATGAGGGTGTCACAAGTTACAATTCTCCATTCTAAATCGCTTGATTAGGTAAATGGAATGTTTTCAACGAGACTGAAAAATTTCTTTTGACCTATGTGAGAATTCCATTCCAAGATAATATACACTGAGATATGACATCTCAAATGAGTACAGGGGGCCTTTGTTTTCACTGCCTCAATATCAACTTCAACATTACCCATGAAACCCAAATAATCAACATACAATATGATATGTATGCTAATCACACTTTCAACACAACGGTGGGTATGGTTTATTAATTTACATTAGCACCAAAGCTAGCAACAATGCTTTTTTTTTTCTCATATTTTTAATGGCAGAAGTTATTTTTAAGATTAAAGGTATATATGACTGCTACCTCAAAATGACTCACTCTAAAAGTGATTAAGGCATAATAGACCTATTGACCAAAGGTTACAAAAAACACTGTAACAATACATGATGGTTTCATGGTTTAGGCATCTCTACGGCAATGTGTAACAACAATGTTTACTTATGACGATCTTTTAATATGTATGATGGTGATGTTTCTTTAATTTGGCAGTGTTTGGACTACCATCACAAAGGAAAAATTACCATAAACAGTTATTGAGAGAGATTGTGCTTGTACATCAGTGTTCACAGTGGTTTGGGCCTTCGTGTTTTTAGCAGCATCAATGGTTAGGAATCTACCACTTCATCTTATCATTGGGGCTAGCAAACTTTTTTTCTCACTTTTTTCTCAGTGGCAATGCTGTTTTCTAGCCTTCTGTGTAATAACTGTTATCTCAAAAGCAACGAGTCACTCTAAAGGCAATGGTGGCACCCTACAAACTCTCGAGCAGTGATTGTGTTTCTACAGTGGCTGAAATCAGTAATTCCCTTCCCATGAGTGTCTTATGATCAACCATTTTGTTGCTTGAGCATGATGCAACAAGGGCGTGAAATGACATTATAGGTAGCTAGAACTCATGGGCTTTTATACCACCCAATATCAAGTTGAACACAAAATATTGGGAAAAAATATACTAATATTTTGTAAAACTGATTAGATAGAAGAATGGTGTTTGCCAGTATAGTATGATAGTTTACACACACACGTGTATTGGGTTTGTATGCAACGCTTTACCAAGCATACCATGTATATGCTATATTTTATGTTTTATTGAATAGATTTTTTAGTGAGTATTACACCCTCCTTGTAAATTATTAAATATATTTTCTTGGTGAATATTACACGCTCTTTGTACATTATTAAATATCTTTATCCATCAATGGCTCCAGATATAGAAGAACATCAGACTTTGACATGTCCAGGTGGAACCAAACGAGCACACTCCACAGAGGGTTCAGATTCTGACAAAGAACCCCCACATCTGGAGGGGGTTAAGAACTAGCTTTGAATCTAGCTGATCCAGATCCCAATGGATGGCAACATGTGCAAAGAAGGAATGGCAAAAAAGAAAAAATCAGCACTATTTGTCATCCTTAATTTCTTTCTCTCTATTCTCTCTTTCTCTTTCATTTTATGGCATAGCTTGGTTGTACAAAGACTTATTAGCTCCTGATATGCTCATTGTTGCTCACATATGTAATGACATGCTCCTTTGTGCCCCTTACAGCATTCACACTCTGAGTTTACAAAATGTAATTTTATTTAAATAAAAGTTATGGTTTTTTCTTGTGGAAAAAAATATTAAATACTTCTATTAGTGAATATTACATCCTCCTTGTTCATTGAACTTCCTCAAAAACCTCTGGGCAGAGGGTGTACACCACTTGATCTCCACCTCTAGTAGACTTGGCCAATTAGAGTTGCCCCCCTTTGCTCTCATTCTATTAGTTTTCTCTTTTTCAAGTCAGGTCACATTGTTGTCGCTCTCATCTTTTGTGTTTTTTTTTACATCCAATTAGGAAAGCATGTCAACTGCTCCATCGACTGGTTCACTTTAAGGCAAAAAATCATCACCTAATGCTAGTGGCCCATCAACAATTACTTATTTGTGGCAATAGATAGGGTTTGAGGCCATTGTTATAAGGGTCCACCTCTTTAACCCTGCCTAAGGCAGCTTTGTGTCAACGCCCTAATATGGGGCACAATTAGTGGCAACATTGGAGGCTCTGTTGGTGTCAGTGGCTTCCACTTGGGCATGACCTTGTGGCAATTGATTTTGGCTAAGATGGTTCTTTATGGCAGCTACACAAGCTTGAGGGTTTAGTTCTATTTTAGACTCTAGAGGAATCACTGTGACAACAAAGGGTTGTTTGATAGCAAAGTGCTGTTGGACAACAACAACTCACTCTGTGACCCCTTTGCATAAGGAATATGTGGCAACACATTGGAATTGAGGCTTCATCCAGGCACTGTATCATCTCTGTGTAGACTTGTGGCATCAAAAAGATAGCCAGAGGTAGAAATTATTAAGGCTGGTTACAAGGTCAGATTTAGGGTATTAGGACAATAGGGCTTTGTTGATGCAATAACAATTGCTATGTATTTAAATGTAGTGTGAAATTGGGAGGACTGTGGATCTAAACTACTTATGTCCTGCTGAACTGGTTTCTTCGGAATGACTTGTTGATTGCATTGTTACATTACCTTATTGCATTTTGGATATGGCCTCTGGTTGCAAAAGTGAAGTATATTGTGATGCTAGTTAGAATACAAAACTTGTCATGTTCTATTTTCAAACCTGAAGGGCGATTTTACCCTGAGAGATATTACAATGGTATTAGAGCTGGCTCTCCTGCCAGCCAGGAGGGTTTATGTGAAAAATGTGGCAACAAGAATTAGTTTTCCACTTGGGAAGGAGAACGCAAAGTTTTGGCAAAAATTCGAAGATTGTATCAAGGACTGAGCAAAAAGGGTAGAACGGATTAGAGAATGGGAGAAGGCACACCCATGCTATTTTACATGGCTAGCACCTTCTAGCAAGGATCGAACATCTGCCCGCATAAATCAAGTAAGGGAGACACATGTACCTTCTTCTTCTTTACCTTCTCAAAGAAGCAACATAAAAGGAGTAGGTGTTGGGTTACCCCTAGTGCCTGATGTATTTTCGTCAATAGAAGGTATTATACATACATTGGATTTGGAACGGAATCGTGTCAAAATCTCTGCACAACATAATTCTTCTGAAGCTCGGGTTAAATATTTGTCTAAAAAGAGTAACCTTGAAGAAAATCTTCAGAGATTTCAAATAGATGTATCTGATTCACTTAAAGGTGAGGAACAACAAGACAATAAATTGGCCATTGAAGATGTTGAGATCAATGGGTTTGATGTGTTAGGAAATGACCTAAAGAAGAACAAAGATAGAATCTTCCTGAGGTAACGAGATTAATGAAAAGTCCAATGCCAATCAATCATGAACAGACTGTAAGTGGAGGAACAAAAATAATCTTATAAAAACTGAGCTTTTTAAACAAGAGATTCTTGCAATGAAGAATGCCTCCGATGTTGTTGAGCGAGTGCAGAGAAAGCAAAACCACCATAATGAAAATAATGAGGAAGGTCTAGATAAGATCTTGGTCAAGCACGTCCCAAAACTTGAGAAAGAGAAGTTAGTAGCAGCAACATTGTCAAATAAAGCATCCAATAGTACTTAGAAACACCATCATTGTGTGGAGAGTTAGAGAAAGTCTTGGTCAATCATATCTCAAAGCTTGAGAAGGAAAAAATAGCAACGTGCATTAACATCAAATTCTTTTCAAAATGTAGACAGAAAATACCAACAACATGATATAGTTGAGGAGAGTTTCGTTAGAAAAGAAATCATTTCAGGGGGTGCAAAGAAGTCTGAATCACTATGATGTTACCAGAGAGTTTAGAAACTGTCTTGCTGAAGCATAGCTGGAAAAAAATAGAAGCAGTGCAAGAAGCATCTAAGAGGGGACAAAAGGCCGACATGACTGCGAATCTGGAGTGGAAGAATAGATTGCTATTTATGACCAACTTTGGAGATCAAGAAGGAATAAGATAAACAATGATAAAGAAGCTAAGAGTTCCGATACAGCGAAGCCCAATAATATGTTTGAGAGGTTACAACAATGCTTTGAGTCTTTGATTAAAGAGGGTGAAAGTGACATGAAGAATAATTCCAAAGGAGAAGTTGAAATTGCATTTTGTGAAGATGGACAAAATGAATCACGTGGGGAACCAAGTACAACAAATTTAGAAAAAGAGCAAGTGAAGCTCGGGTGGTTCCTGATGTTGAGAATAAAGAAGCCATAGGGGAAACTACCATGGAAGTTTAGTTTGTTTTTGAAGCAAAGTTTGAGGCAAGCATAAATGGAATATCAACATCCATGGGAGGCATATATGGTTTGACTAATCCTGGCCAACACTCTAGTATGGGAAATGTGATAGGACATAACTTTTGATCTGGGACCATGAGTCCACAAGCAGTCGCAACATTGGCAACTAAAACACACTTGGTTCAACGCAAAGTATGCCTAGGTCCAATCGGATATCCTTCCATAAGAAATCCATTTGAAAATATGTAGGGGATATTTGTGGGTGATCAAACTCATAACTCAGTGGGTTTGTCAGTGCAGGAACAATCTCAAGGTAGAGGCATATGATTTCCTTAGAAAGAGTTGCAGGTACAGGGATGGTCCTCTAGAAATTGTAACATCTGGTATGGGTGGTGTCCTTGGATAGGGCCTCTATCTCAACCAACAACTAAGTAATCAATCATAACAGATTAATTCCCAACAACAACTAAATCAACAACCATAGTTGATTGTGCAAAAACAAATGAATTGGCCACAACCCCCCTCATCTCAATAGCTAAATCAACAACCATAGTTGATTGTGCAAAAACAAATGAATTGGCTGCAAGCCCCCTCATCTCAATAGCCTTTGAGTTCACAAACCTTACTGAATGTACAACACCTTCAACAACAATTGTAGATGAAGATTATTCTTTTAGGAGGCATGCATTCTTTTGCATCAATGTGGGTAGGGAAGGTAAGAGGTGTGAAGAGGTCTCGCAATCATGGGCCCAAGTGGTATGAATAGTGTTATGGGTATGGGAAGCATAGAAATGAGATCAATTGGAATTCTGATACACTTTGATGAGTGTAATAATCAAGCCAAAAAAAATAAAACAAATAAAGATTAGTTTGAGTCTGATTCAGAAGATGGCTATAGAGAACTTAATTATGTTGATATGAATTATGCACATTATCTAGGATCTAAAGGCACCAGCTCAGAATGATTCTTTAGATACAATAATTCAAGAGAATATTATATCTGTTATAGTTTGTAGTTGTACATTAAACATTGCAGCTGATACAACAATAGATAAAGGGAGCATTCTAGGACTGGATTCAGAAACTTATACCACAACTAAATGTACAAGAATGCATAAGCACAAAGAGATTTGCAATGAAGATCCTTCTGAGCCAACATACCTCCTTTTAGGGCTTGATCTATGGGGAGTATTTATGAGGCAACAAAGGTGTTTGTATGGGTTCCAGGGCACTAAATTCCCTTGATTCTCTCTCCTTGTGGTAGTGTAGAGTTCCTAAAGTAGAAACAAGGGTCACGGGTTCACTTTAGGGCAAAAAATCCTCATCCAATGCCAGCTACCCATCAACAATTACTTATTTGTGGTAGCAGATACAGTTTGAGGCCATTGTGATAAGGGTCCACCTCTGTAATCCTGCCTACGGTAGCTCTGTGGCAACGCCCTAATTTGGGGCACAATTAGTGCTAACATTTGAGGCTCTGTTGGTGGCAACGAATTCTGATTGAGATGGTTCTTTAGGGTAATGACACCCATTTCAGGGTTCGCTTCTGTATGGAGGAATCATTGTGATAGTATAGGTTTGTCGTTTGTTTGATAGCAACATGCTGTTGGAAAACAACGACTCATTCTGTGACCCCTTTTCATAAGGAATTTGCGGCAACACATTGGAATTGAGGTGTGATCTAGGCATCGAACCATCTTTGTGTAGATTTGTGGCATCAAAAAGACAACTGAAGGCATAAATTATTGAGGCTGGTTACAAGGTCATATTTAGGGTATTAGGACATTAGGGTTTTGTTGATGCAATATCAATTGTTATGTATTTAAACTGTAGTGTGAGATTGGGAGGATTGTGGATCTAAAGTACTTATGTACTGTTGAATTGGTTTTATGGGAATGAACTGTTGAAAACATGGGTACACTATATTTCATTTTCTATATGGCCTTTGGTTGCCAAATTGAAGTATGTTGTGATGCTAGTTAAAATACAAAACTTTTCATTTGCTCTTTCCAAACCTTAAGGGCAATTTTACCCTAAGATATATATATATATATGTGTGTGTGTGTGTGAGAAGCCAAGAGGCTACCCAAAATTTCTTCCAACTCTAGTCAAAACCCCACCTCCGGCTCAAGCGAGGTTGGCATAAGGATGCCTAATCCTAGCTCGACCATTAGGTGATAAAGGAGGAGATAATTTTGGAGAATAAGGATAATATCAAAAACACAATTACTTCCAAATTTAAGGATAAGTTGTGGGATGATAAAGAGTTAGAGGGAAAAAGGAAGCTAAGGTATTATAAGGAGTTGATCAACCCCACACTTGCTAACCGGAATTATCTTTCTGTCTTGACCTGTGCTAAGAAGAAATTGAACGTTGCAAAGACAAGAACTATTTCTCATGAGCTTTGAAGTGAAACTAGAGGTCGGTCTATTTCCAAAACACGTTGGGACGAAAGAATCTTCCCCTTTTGTGATACTAATAGGGTTGAAGATGAAAACAACTTTCTCTTATATTGCACGAACCTTAGTCACATTCGTTCTCATTTTCAAAACTTTTGCCACACTACCAACCTCATTGACTTATTAAGGCAACAAAACTACGATGATCTTGGAATGCTTATCTCCCTTATTTTTGATCATAGCAATAAAATATTAAAGAGTCTCAATTAATCACATACTTTCTTAACGTCTGATAGACCCTATTGGTCTTAGTGGATGCTAACCATCATCATCCTCATCACATATATATATATATATATTAAAAAAATAAGCAACCATATGGTTTCTTCTATAGTCGCCACCTTCGCCACCTTCGCCACTTGCAAATCGAGCGTAGCTAGCAACCGCACACCCGTACACTTTACGCTATAGCATGCATCATATGTTTTTATTGGACAATCGTCGTTTCCATTGCGATACAACCGATAGTTAATTAAAATTCTGGTGTCAAAATTAATTAGCTATACAATTACTAGTGATGGTATAGTAGAATTGGGGGTCGAATTGTTGTGCCAACCACCATTGTACATTCCATCGTTGTGTCGTACGATTTTTGTGCAAAATATGCCATACACAGTGATAAAGTCCAATCAAATTCAATCCATTTATATCGTAGTATTGTTCCATTTCTTACATCATGTCCATTCACAGAAAATGGTCACAACTTAAGCTGCTTAAGTTCAAGGAGTTTTAATTACAAAAAAGAAATTAAAGCTTTATTATTAGAAGACTATGATTATAATTGATATTTTTAATTAAAAAGGGGTACCTTTTTAGTACCCAAGGTACTTTATAATAAAACAGAATAATTATAAACTCTCTCTCTCTCTCTCTCTCTGTCTCTGTCTCTGTCTCTGTCTCTGTCTCTCTCTCTCTGTCTGTCTCTCTGTCTGTCTCTGTCTGTGTCTGTGTGCTGTGTGTCTCTCTCTCTCTCTCTATATATATATATATATAAGGTTATAAACTAAATAGGATATTTGAATATTCTTTTCCTATTAGAAAAAAGAGAAACAAGTTTTATTATAATAGTTAAAAAGGGTTACTATTAAAAGATTATGGTAATTAAAAAGCTCAAAAGTATTTAAATATTCAAGACCAAGAATGGATTATAATTCGTAAATGAAAGAAGTAAGATTTTTCAATAAAGGTATACCAATTGCAAATTGCAGATTCTTTACATTAAAAGGGAGTATCCAAGGAAAAATGATTAATATCATTATTAGCACAAGCGACAAGGAAAAATACATCAACATTAAATTGACGAATCAATTATCAATTCCAGAACCAAATATAGTTGAAAAGCCAAGTCATAGGACATGGCCCTTAGGGGTCTCGTATCCGGAGTGTCGGACAAGATAGGAACCATAAAACGTGTCCGAAACTTTTTGAACGTGTCCTAAAATCAAGATACATGTCTGGGCCGTGTCGGACATGTGCTCTGACATGTCCCAATTTTAGGACACGTGTCCCACTAAAGTCCCAAAGTAAAATGTGCCACGTCTTGATTTTTTTTTTCAATTTTTCTATCAATTTTGTGTTTGTTCTTGAGAGGAATACCGTTGAGTGTGCAACTATTATTGACTCATGGGCGAACGAAGGGATTTGTGGGCAAATTTTCACACAGTAAAATAGATATGGATGCTACACACTTAGTTGTGGCCTGTGGGTTCATATTGGCATTTGGCAATGGCAACTTGTATCACTACTGCCTACAAGGAGATCGCTCAAACATGTAAAATAATAATTTAGTAAATTATAACAATAACCTTCAAGTGATTAGTGGCCCCAAACTTTTCTCTGCTCCACATCTCTATTTTCCATAACTGGTAGCATCTATAGTGGTGATTGATCAACTCCATCTGAGCGTATGTAGCCTGGAATATGGACATGAATCATAAATTTTCCCTCTTTAAAATTTTGATAGCTCCAAGTATGAGTTTAAGTTACAACTATGATATTCCTACCTATTTTGTATGTACTCTATTTTGTATTTTCCAGTGGCATTATCTTGGTATCTATGTATTACATTTTTATTTTGATGAGCTAACGAAAAAATCTACAATTTATGGGTGTTAAGATCTATAAGTTATACTTATAAATTTCTAATTTTATTTTATCAATCATGATATTTCTAAATTTCTAGTTTCTTATGTGCTTGAACAATTGTTAATAACATGAACAATGAACATTGAATTGTAAACATAATTGATGTAGTAATTGATAAACTAACTAGTTCCAAAATTGTAAAATTGTAAATACTAAATTAGTAAATTAGTAAATAGATATCATCATGATTCATATATGTAGATGTTCTAATTTAAAAAAAATATGGATCATGCACTATATTTTAGTGTTTTTTTAATTACTAAATAGATATCATCATGATTCATATATGTAGATGTTCTAATTTTTAAAAGATTGGATCATGCACTTATTTCAGTATTTTTTTAATATATATATATAATGTTCTAATTTTTAAAAGATATGGATCATGCACTATATTTCAGTATTTTTTTAATATATATATATATATATATATATAATGTGTCCCTTGTATCCTGTTTTCGAGATTCCCTGGTCTCATGTCGAATACTCGCATTTATGTGTCCTTCGTGTCTTGTGTCCTCGTATCACGTGACTTAGGGGAAAAGGAATATATTTTTCACAAGAAATAGTATGAAATCAAGCACTGACAAGTGACAATTGATGATCATGAATTTATATCTAAATTATCATACCTATGTTTGAAGAGAAGGTCGACATAATCACAGTTTACCGTGATTTGAAAAATTGGATACCTTCATATTAAACACAGAGGAAAGGTTTTTCACTTTTTTTGATAGGAAAAAGAAGGAGAGACTTCAGGACATTATAGTGAAGTCATATTCAATAGTACCTCCATCCGAAGACTTGAATGATGTATCAAAGGTAATCACTCAGGAAAGTCAAAAGTCAATCTCAAAGATGCAAAAATAATTTGACCAAATTGTCTCAGATAAAAACAAAGAAATTTCTCGCTTAAGAGATCATGGTCAAAAATTACTTGCACAAATCAAGAAATCCAAGTGTATGAAGCAATCATTGGAAAACATAATAGAACAACAGTGAATGTGATACTCAGAGCAGGATTTTATTGGCCTTCAATGTTCAAAGATATATACAGAAAGGTTGCTGCTTGTCATGAATGTCATATATTTGAAGGAAAAAGGAAGTTACTCTCATTGCCTTTGAAGCCCATTTTTGTTGAAGCCCCTTTCCAGCAGTGGGGGCTAGATTTTATTGGCGAAATACATCCTACATCTTCAGGCCAACATCGGTGGATCCTAACAACCACTGATTACTTCATAAAGTGGATTGATGCTATTCCCACAAGGCAAGCTACAGATGTAGTCATTATTCAATTTTTGGAAAATAACGTTATGTCAAGATTTGGCTGCCCAATGAAAATCATTAGTGATAATGCCCAAGCTTTCAAATCAAAGAGGCTGGTAAGCTTTTGTAACCATTATAATATCACTCTTGGTCATTCTACAGCGTATTACCCCTAAGGTAATGGTTTAGCTGAATCATCAAACAAAAGTCTAGTAAGAATCATTAAGAAGATTTTGCAGGGAAATAAAAGATCATGGCATTTAGAGCTCAAATTTGCTCTATGGGCTGGCATAATTTGTACTAAAAGATCTATAGGTGTTTCTCCTTATGAGTTAGTTTATGGAACTTATGCTGTTTTTCCTAGTTCTCTTGGAGTTCCGGTTATGAAACTATTGCAGGGGCTAGAAGAACCAAATGTTATCCAAAGGAGGATCAACCAATTAATTGCTCTGCAGGGAAAAAGAGAAGAAGTCTACAGTAATCATTAGCAATCTCAGAACATAATTAAAAAGACTTTTGACAAAAAGACCAAAGAAGAAAATTTCAGTCCTCAAGACGTAGTTCTGTAGTGGGAAGCTAAGATTGAAGATAAAGGAAAACACGACAAGTTCGAGAATGTCTGGAAGGGGCCATATAAAATTTCAGCTTACCATGGGAATAATACATTTATATTGCAAGAGACGGATGGTCAACTATACGCAGGAGGACTTGTTAATGGCAGGTTTCTCAAACATTATATCTCTTGATCTAGTTGATCATTGGAAAACATAATATAACAACTTATTCATATAGAAGCATTGAAGCCTTCAGGTAAAAATGTCCAAGTTTAGGAGAAAGGAACAAATATAGATCCCATTAACCTTACAACTTAGAAAGATGCCACTTTAATTGAAGTCAAAACATAGTCTGATGCTGCAATACAGACAATGGAAATTCCAAGTGAAGATTCTATAATCAACTCAGCCACATCAGTAATTTCAGTAAATCAAGAAATCACGACGAGCATGATAAGTTAAAATTAGTTTACGAAAATAAGTTATCGACATCCTCATCATAAAACTAGATACCTTAATTAGTCAACATATCAACATCATATAGGATGAAAGCAACCAACTTATGTTCCGAAAAATATTGATGTTAGTGAAATTAAGTCTTATGATAAGAATTCATCCTATGTATCAAATAACCACAGGGTTCCACAAATGATTGATTTGGGAAGGTTAGATCATTTCATAGTGTGACAATTTTGTACTACAATTAGAAGTTCATATTGTCTTGTATCGTTGAAGATGACAGTTCCATGATTTGGAAAAGGCACAATGATAATATGAGACAAAGAAAAAGATAACATGCCTTTTCATCCATATGCTTTGAGGACAAAGCATTTCTAAAGGGGAAGATAAGGTTATGATCATAAATATGAAATATTACAAATAATAAATTGTTGAAATTTGATGACTAAAAAAAGTTTCTTGCAATCCCAACCCGGTTTTAATTCCACTTTATCACTCCCATTCAATTAAATGCCTTTTGCCATAAACATACATTCAACATATAGAATTCTAGAAATGAATTTTTCAGATTAAAATACATGGGACTATCAACACATGCTGAAAATAAATATGGACATAACCAAACCAGCGACACACATAAAAATGCACACAGATTTTTGGTCAACTTAGACCCAGGCAAAACCCCTTCAATCTTCTCCTGGGAAAACCTGTTAGAGAGCTCTTCAAATTTATTTATCTTTCAAGTTCAGGAAAAATACATTTGCAGACAAAACAGAACAAAAAAATACAACTTATCTCTTTAGCCCAAAACTCCTTGAAAATCATGCCCACTTTGCCTTGATTTCCATGCCCACATGAAGGTGAAAATATGTACTATACAGATATGACTGTACAGATTACACGGATTTTCGTACCACTGTACGATTTTTTTAAACTTCTCTTAAACAGTGTGCAACTCACAACATTCAATGCTGTTCGTACTGTACCTTTTGCTGTCTTCTATGCCTTGATTTCCATGCCCAACTTTGCCTAGAAATCACTCCTTCAGTGTGCTGCACCAAATTTCTCCTTCAGAACTTTTCTCTAGCGCTAAGCCTCCTTTCTCCAATCTGCTCATGAAGAATGACTGCGGTCTCTCTTTTCTTTGCCCCCTTTTGTTTCCTTAAATGACTTTTGAACAACCCTAAGATCTAATGGCTCAGATTCATTTAGATCAAGGGATGAGAATAAATGTGCATTTAATTCTCACTTTCTATTTTTTAACTCACCAATTAAATAAATCACCCACGTCGTACTTTATGTCTAAAGTCACTTTTCACTTTATAATTTAACATTGACTTTACCACTTATAAACTCACTTTCACTTTATAAAGTCACACTGAGGAAAATAATTATTTTGGACACTTTTCCCTAGGTAGAGACTAACCCATGGGAAACCATTTGTCCAAGGTACTGTTGTAGCGGCTACAACCACCCTCCAAAATTTTGCCTTAGTTTCGTTTTGGACTCTCCCTACCAACCCTTTCATAGTAGCTTGTCTTGTTTCGCCAAGTACACAAGCTTCAATGTTTTTCTTGCAGAAAGGCAGCCTGTCTATTAGAGCTTGATGCATTCCCCTCAGAGGCTGTTTCTTCGGACTTGGTTCAATTGTAGGCTGAGCAACTCCTTCAAGAAATTGCGCAATTCTGGAGGGCAACCAACCATCCTTCTAGAAATTGTGCAATTCAGTCTGGCAACCTGCTAGGCTCCAGAATTGCACAATTTTGCCAGTGAGGCTTCATCCAGGAAATTGCGCAATTCTTCCCAGCAGGGATGCTTAGACCAGGAATCGCGTAGTCCTGGGCAGCAGTCAGCTGCTTTGCCCAAAAATTTGTGCAAATCTCCTGGGAAGCCAACCCAACTCCCATCCAGAAATGTGCATTTTCTCCCAACAGTTGAGTGGCCTCTTGCATGTGCAGTTGGGTTGACCAGTTCCACTCGGGACCAAGGAAACTTGACTTGCATGCATGGTTTGTTTTCCCAGAATAGCAAAAGATAACATGCAAAAAGCATCCCTTGATTCAGGGAGCTATTTTTAGTAGCTAGAGGTTACATGCAAAGATCGTTTTAGAATCTTTCCTCCAAGTGCTGCTTTTTCCTAGATTGATGGCATGAGCGTCATGAGCCCAAACTTATTTATTCGACACATCAGAGCTCATTCTTTCACATCGATCTTGGAGCTCTGAGATCCCACAACACATCCATGACTCTTCAACACATCGAGCTCAGTGATTCATGAGTAAGTGGTCTCAACTTGTCTTTTTCAGTGTTTCTGTCGCTTTTTGTGTTTTCACTTGTGTGAGTGCTGTTTTTTTGATTTATTTGGACACTTGTTGTTGTTTACATGCATACTAGCTTGTACTAGCACTGTTTCAGTTTTCGTTGCTATCTCACTGTTGTTGCATGCATGAAACTGTTTTGCACGAATGGTCACCGATTCGGCAACCTGCTTCACCCACATGCATGTCATTCCGTTTTTTGAGTCTTTCATTTGCTGTTTGCATGCACGATCAATCACTTCTGTTTACACTCAATATCGCCATGCATTCACTTTGACATTTGCTTTCAATTGCACGTTGGTGGGTTTGGGTAGCCTTGGCCCGAACTATGCCTCACCAAGACGACATTGCGCAATCCTGAGAGGGAAGGCTCTGCTTTCCTCTCCAGAAATGAGCATTTCTGCCCAGCATTTGTTTCCCAAGCCTGCTTTGCGCAATCCTGAGGGACAGTGATTGTTGGCTTAGAGAATTGCGTAATGCAACCACTAAGCCTGCAGTCATTGCGAGTTGGAATTGCGTATTGCGCAATTCTAGCAGTCAACAGTCAACCTAGATTGCGCATTGCGCAATTCTAGCAGCCAGTCAGCCTCCCCAGACAACCCAAACTGCTTTTTTCACAAGTTTGGCAGCCAATCTCCCAACCTCCCAAAAGAAATTGCGCAATCCTTGCCAGTCTTACCGCAGGTATGTGTTATGTCATTCCTCCAATTTGCTTTGGTTTTCGCTGACAGATTTCTTTCCATGCTTGTCGCTTTGTCTCCAGATCCTTCAGGTGTTCATCTGCCTCTTAGCAGTACAAGATCAATGGCCTCCAAGAGAGCAGGGTCAAAGGACACTGACGAAAGTGCAACTGGAGCAGCAGTTGAGCGAGTGTCCTCAAGTCTACTGATGTATGAAGATACCAAATTGATTCTAGAAAAGGACATCAAATTGAAATGGCAAGAGGTCAATGATGCATTTACAAGCACATTTGGGGAAGACCTCGAAGACCGCAAGGTATATGTGAACATTCACAAGCCCGGCTTGTACTGGATTGCATGTAGATACCCTAATCCCGAGACGTTGACCTTGAGCAGTGTCAGCGGGACGAAGATTGCAACCTTTAGGGCAGAGGATTATGATGAGATGTATCAGATGTTAGAGCCTGTAACTATCGTGGAGACTCCCTCCAGTTGACCCATCAAGAATGCCAACTTCAAAGACATTCTGAAGAACTGGGTAAAGGAGCCAGCTAGATTCAGGATGACTCCCAACCAGATCTACAAGACAAAGACACTGCAAAAGGCGTATCAATAATTGGTCATCTTTGCATGTCCATTGTATGGCCAAGAAAGCACAGAAACCTTCCCACAGAGTTGGGTGATTGCGCTGGACCCATAGTTTTATAACTCCGACTCCGACTCTGACTCGGCCGAGCAATGACTCCGACTCCGACTCCGAAACAGTAACGACTCGACCGACTCGTTTTCAATGACTCGGTCGTTGATAAAAAAACATAATTTTGAAGATTTTAAACATATTTTTAAAGATTTTCATTCATGTTTCCAAACACACAGCATTATAATATAGATGGAAGACAACATATGATCAAAGTAGGCTCATGAACCTATCCATTATATCAAAATGGTACCCAATGGCAATACATAGTCAACTGTCATACATGATCAAAGACTCAAAACAAAA
>APFE030221227.1:41850-72050 GCA_000404065.3 Pinus taeda
GGTACATGGGGTAATTTGGCCTCTAATCCCTGCCAAGTGTTGCTTCAGCCTATTAATGCCCCTTGGACCTTCCTTAATTTTCCTATGGCAAAATTTGCATTGCATTTGACTATCAACCATTTCAACATATGCCCAAGCAGGATCTCTTGCTTTAGGTGCCATTTTTTGAATAGGAAATGAAAGCAAACAATTTGAAAATGAAAAAAAAAAACCTTGATTCAATGTTCATTTATTTGACAAAAAACACTCTCTAAGCTTTCTAGATATGCACCTCAAATTTACTAAGCAAAAACAGATTTATCGAGGTGAAAAAAAATACCTCCAGGCACAAACTGCCTCCTCAAGCTTGCTCCAAGAATCAGCTCCTCAATGCTGCTCCAAATCGCTGCCCAAGAAGCTCCTCACTCCAGCTACAATGCTCCTCCAAGACTCCTCACTGCTGCTCCAAAACAAGCTCAAGAACTGCTCACTAACTCTCAAAGAAGACTCTCACTCAAATGCATAAGATTGCTGTGAGAGAATGAGAGCACTTGGGTGTGTTAAATAGGGTTTGGGAGGGGGATATGGACCCCAAACTACAATTAGCAAAATCATATAACTGTTTGAACTCCAAAATAACCAACAAACAGATTTAAAATCCATAAAAAATCAGTTAAACGGCTGTGTTTGCGTCCGGGTTCCGTTCCACCTTGACTCGGCCGTTTCATAGCGGAAACGGTCCGTTTCGGTCGAGTTAGCAATGACTCGGCCTTTCGAACCGATTTAATAACCGTTTCAAATGGGAGCCCAACGACCCGGATCAACCCGGCCGAGTCAATGTTGACTCGGCGGTTTTTTAAAACAATGGCTGGACCAATTGCCCAGAGAGGGCAAACCATGCAATTGGTTCGACATGTTGGCTCATCAGCTGAAGGAACAGGTAACAAGGGCTCGACATCTGCCCAAACGTATGCAAGCATAAATCTACATGTTTGCCTACATCTTGGTTACAGTCTGTGCCCGACAGGAGTTCTAGGGCTTGAAGTGGGCTTGGTCACCGACAGGGATTGCTATGAACACGTATGGTAAGATGTTGTCCGAATGCAGCTTCAGAGGAGTTATCACACAACTGTCCGATCATTTTGTCACCCCGGTTTACAAGATGGTATTCGAATAGGATCCACCCTGCATGTCGAAGGCAACAATGGAGGCACTGATAGACATAGTTGATTGGTATGCCTCACCGTCCGACACCTTCATACGTATGTACAACGCGGAGAAGCCTCCGCATGTTCTACTGAAGTTTCCCTTGGACATTCTCATCATGTAGTAAGTAGCATATCACAAGTAAGTAGCATATCACATCTCGACAGGATTGACAACTAGACTACACCGGAAGAAGAAGGCACCTTGGCCTGCTCTTCCGTTGCGCATTGTGTTATATGAGATCCGAAGTTTCAAGCACGCAGATGGCGAAGCAAAGCAGATGTAGAAGTATCCATTCGACCTCTGAAGTTACAATCCGTATGGCCCACATTGTCTTGTGAAAGATCACCGCACGAGAGTAGAGTTCAACTGGATCCACGAGGCATTTCATTGGGTGGAGGAGGACCCATGTAATCAATGAATGGATTGAATTGATATACAATGAGCAATGAATCTCAATAAATAATACAAATGTATTTACAAAAATAGAAACTTGCTGTTTCTACTAAGAAATAGAAACAAGTTTCTTCTAAGAAACTGCTAATAAGATCACAGACGATCTTATTCGAATGAGCATTAAACACTAAAATAGCATTATTCTAATACCTTCTCTTAATGCTCAATCTATTTACAACACCTATAGACCCTCTGAATTTTACAAACATATCAGGACCAAGGGGCTTGGTAAAGATGTCTGCTGGCTGCTCCATTGAGGGAACATACAACAACTGAATGGATCCCTCTTCAACAAGCTGTCGAATGTAGTGACAATGGATTTACACATGCTTTGTTCGTTCATGGAAGACTGGATTCTTGGGAAGTTTGAGCACTCCCTGATTATCACAGAACAAGGGAGTAGGACCTGCCTGGGAAACATGCATATCCACAAGCATATGTCGAAGCCAAACTGCCTCACAAGAATCCAAGATGCCTTAACTGCTCCCTGATACTTTGCTTCTGTCGAGGAGAGAGCCACTGCCTGCTGCTTCTTACTAGTCCATGTGACAGCACCGAATCCCAGACTAAACACATTCCCAACTGTAGATTTACGGTCATCAACCGAACCGGCCTAGTCAGAATCTGTGTAATCACTGAGTGTAGGATCAGAACTCCGAGTGTACAAATGTCCATAATCAGGGGTGCCTCGCACATAATGCAACACAAGCTTCGTTGTTATCCAATGATCAGCCTTAGGAACTGACATGAAGCGTGAAATGTAGCTCACTGCAAAACTGATGTTAGGTCTAGTGGCAGTAAGGTAGATGAGGCTGCCCACTAATTGCCTGAATAAAGTTTCATCCACAAGTGGTGAGGATGACTGAGCCGAAAGTTTGAGCCCTAGTTCCATAGGAGTGGTGGCAGGTTTGCAATCCTGCATTCTGAACCTGTCCACAAGATTTCTGGCATACTTGGACTGAGAGAGAAAGATGTTGTTCTCAGTTTGCCAGACTTCAACCCCCAAAATGAAGAAGTCCCAAATCTGTCATATCAAAAGTGTTGCACAAATCCTGTTTGATCCCATGGATCAAATGTGCTGAACTGCCAATAATGATAAGGTCATCCACATAGACAACCACAAACAGAATATCATCACCATTATGCTTGATATACAGGTTTGCATTAGATGGACTCCGCTGAAAGCCATGATCTCTTAGGTACTTATCAATTTTCATGTACCAAGCTTGAGGAGCTTGTTTCAGACCATAGAGTGCTTTGACTAATCTACAGACTTTCTGTTCTTGACCGACAACCTTGAATCCTGGAGGCTGCGTCATGTAGACTTCTTCCTATAAGTCACCATTCAGAAAAGCACTCTTTACATCCATCTGATGGACTTTCTAACTGAGCTGAGCTGCTAAGGCAAGGACGAGTCGTATGGTTCATCTTGGCTGTAGGAGCAAAGGTCTCCTCATATTCTATGCCTTTCTTCTGTGAGAACCCTCGAGCAACAAGGCGAGCCTTATACTTATCTAGGGTTCTGTTAGCTTTTGTATTTCACTTTATACACCCATTTGCAGCTAATGGGCTTCTATCCTGTAGGAAGATCAGAAAGGGTCCAAGTGTGATTCTTTTGAAGACTTTGGAATTCAGCGTCCATAGCCTGTTCCCACTCAGGTATACCCTTAGCCTCTGAATAGCTTCGAGGCTCAAAAACACTGTGTAGGTTAGCCATAAGAGCAAAATTGACTGTAGGCTATTGTTTGCTCTTATTTCTGGAAGTTCCACCTTTAAGGAGCTCATTATCCTGGAGATCACCAATAGTTTTAGCCCACCATTTAGGCCGGAGGGTAGAAGAACCAATATTAGGAGTAGGTAGAGGAGGCTCAGGAGTAGCAAGAGGAGGATTATTTTCTGGAGGAAGCTCAAGTAGTGCATCATCAAATACTGATGCTACATCATCCCTCCCATCAGGTGGACCTCACAGAAGAAGAACACTGTGAATTTGATCCTTAGAGCACTGCTCAGAAGGAGGAGACTGAAAGAACCCTTTGTCTTCATCAAATACTACGTTTCGACTGAAGCTAAGATGACCATTGTCTATATCTATCAACCTATAGGCCTTGTGGTGATCACTGTACCCTGTCATCATGAGTTTTTGGCTTTTGGAATCCAACTGAGAGTGCTTAGCAGCTGGAATCCAAACATATGTAATCGAGCCAAACACTTTGAGGTGATTGATCTTAGGCTTACGGCTAGATCAAACCTCTTATGGAGTCTTCCCCTTAACAGTGTGAGTAGGTGATCAGTTAAGAAGATAGACAACAGTAAACACTGCTTCAGCCCAAAATTTGTTCGGAACACTCTTGTGTTGTAACATGGAATGAGCCATTTCAACAACAGTACGGTTGCGACGTTCGACAACACTGTTCTGCTGAGAGTGTAGGGTGTAGTTAACTGGCTTTTGATGCCATGGTATCACAGAAGTTGGAGAAAGCAGAAGAACAAAATCCCCCTCCCGGTCATCTGCCTAAGAGTTATGATATTACAACCAGACTCTTTCAACTAGACTTAAACTTCTGAAAGGTACTAAATACATCAAATTTATGTTTTGGAAAGTACACCCACATCTTTCTATTGAAATCATCTACAATAAGCAAAAAATATTTGCAACCAGTAACTGAAGATGTATTCATAGGTCCACAAATATCAGCATGAATTAACTGGAGTACCTTGGATGCGCGTCAAGATTCTCCATCCTTGAATGAAGACTGATGTTGCTTGCCAGCTTGACAGGCATCACACACTCCCAACTGCTGAGTCTGAATATCAGGTAACCCTGACACAAGTCCCTCTCGAGATAGCTGAGAGAGATACTGAATGTTTAGATTCCCATATCTCTGATGCCACAGAGTGCTGATGGGAGACACACGAAATGCTAGAGCCAATTCTGGAGAATCACCAGTGTCAAGAAGCCTGTATAGGCCATGATCTTATAGGTCAACAACCACTGTAAGACGAGTTTCCCTGTCAATAATGGAGCACTTGTGTGCACTGAACACCACATCGAGTTGAGGAGAGTTCCTCATAATCTGGCTGACAGACAACAGATTAATTTCCATACCAGGAACATAGTACACATTCAGGAAGATGAGTGTGCGCCCACTAGACTGGATCTGAACTGTACCTTTGCCAACCACTGTGTACTCCTCACCTCCACCGAATACCACGAAATCACTGAAAGATGAGAAGTCAGTAAACCAGTCACGCTTGTGAGAGAAATGATGTGATGCACTAGAGTCAATGTACCAAGCAGAAGACAGGGCATGATCTGAGGACCTCTTAGCCATAAAGGCGTAAAAGGCAGATTCCTTCTGCTTGGAATGTTCTGCAACATTTGCTGTCTGATGAGACCCTCCCTGTTTCTTCTGTTCAGAAGCAATCCTCTGTCGGCAATCTTTCTTCATGTGGCCGAACTTGTGACAGTAATTACACTACACATTTTTCTTCTTAGCAAGATCAGAATGCTGAGAAGAACCTTTCTGCTGAAAGGATTGAGAGGACTGATATTGGGTAGCAAAAGCATTTTCTGAGGAGGCTGATGAAGCACCACTACCAAACTGCTGTTTCCAACGATCCTGTTGCATGAGTTTGGTGCATAAATCCAGAAACTTTAGATCAACATTAGTGGAGGTAATGTTGAGTGTTTCTATGAAGTGCTCATAAGGTTTTGGTAGACTTTTCAGAGTGATGACTACCAGATCTTCTTCCTCCATGGTCCGACCAATGACTTCGAGCTGATCTCGAATGTCTTTAATCTTGTTAAGATGTTCCTGTAAAGACATATGTTCGTCCATGATGATGGAGAACAATTGATTCTTTAGAAAGAAAGCTCTGCTCTTGTCGGATGTCTCGTGTATTTGCTTCAAATGTTGCCAGATTTTGGCAGCTGTCTTGCCGGAAGGAATCTGTGGTAACTGATCATCAGTCACAAAGAGTTTGAGAAGCATAACAACCTCTCGATTCCGATCATCAAACTTATCTTGATCAGCACTAGCTGTACGAGGACGAAGCTCTTTGCCCAAAACGAGCTGGTCAAGACGCCTATATTCAAAAATGGTCAACATTCTCTGTTTCCAGATGTTATAATTGGTGCCATTAAAGCATTGACTGCCTTCCAACATCAGATTGGTTAGTGAAGCCATCTGCACGTTTCCCAAGACACAGAAAACAACAAAGCAGTCTGGCATGGATTTTAATGCAGATGTCGGAAGATCCGGACAAAATCTGATAGGTGCTGGTGTGATATGAAATAGAACCAACAATTGTTCTAAGAAGCTTAGGCAAGGAGAAATGCCAAATGTGCTGATTCTTCCACGCAGTGCTGTTTACAGTGAAGAGATTTGGATGGAAATATGTGAGAAGGCTGTGTCAATATGGCACTCTTTCTACCTTGATGATGAGATTCCTAGCAATGCAATTTCCGATGAAGAGAAATCAAAGCAACAGGATAAAGATAAACTTATAGGTGCTCCTGATGGAGAACAATTTGGTGATGAGCCCAGAATTTCAGCAAAACAAAATTTCAACAGAAACATGCTTATTATCAATCACAGGAGCAACGCTTGCAATCTCAGGATTTGGGAATTTCACAAAACTCTGGAGGTCAACGTGAAGTGAGACATGGTAGATTAGGAAAGAAAGAGGCCTGGATGACGCAAATCACAGCAGAAGAAGAAAATGGTTCTAGTTTTCTTTACGTGAAAAGACCAAAAACAGAAAATAGCGACACAAAAAGAAGCACAATTGACCTACCGATCAGATGGCAGAAGACGAGACGATAGTTGAAAATGCAGGAAGATTAGCTGGCAAACCATCCAATGCTACAACGAAAAAATCTTCGAACAAGCAAATTAAAAAATTATGCTTGCACGCATGCCATCTCATGAGAATGGGTGGAAGCATCTATAGCAGGAACCAACGGGTGCAGATGACAAAATATATCAAGTTCAGTGCTTTGATTGCGGACAAAACGTCAGTAGAAATATGCGAGATGACCACGGTTGAGATTGTTGTCTAGCCAATCCGGTCGCCCGTTACCGCTGGTTGTATTGTGAACGACGGTAACGATGATGACACTGTTGTGGAAGATGGCCGCTGCAATTCCGATAAAACTGGCAGAGGGCGTGCGCTTATAGGGTGGCTTGGTGTCCGAGAAAGGCACACCTCTCGAATGCTGAGAGATCGCTATCGACTCTGAGAGTGACAGTCTGAAGCGTCTCCGGCCGTGCAGTATGAACGCAATGTCCCACGCCACAAAACTGTCCGCTTTCACCCCAAAAAAACTATGCCGTTCAAGCTAGATTTTCTGGGGTTTCTTTCTCAAATAACAAGTGCTAAAACTTTGAAATATGATCGATTGGTGGATTTCTTCAAAAAATCAAGCTTTGAAATTAACTCAAGAGGAAATTAAACGTGATGCTCAGAAAAAGATTGTGGCTTAGAAATTGTGACTTCAATTTTTTTTTCGAAATGAAGCACGAAATTTTCCGTTACACCAAAACCTGTACATGTTGGTAAACTTTCCAAACCAGTAACTAGGATCCCCAGGGTGGAAATTACGGATTCCATAGAGGTGCGGTGATTCTTCCAACACCCGCCCTCAAACGCAACTCGGGGGAATCGAACCTGGGTCTAGGCTCTAATACCATAATCAATGAATGGATTGAATTGATATACAATGAGCAATGAAGCTCAATAAATAATACAAATGTATTTACAGAGATAGAAACAACAAGTTTCTACTAAGAAATAAAACAACAAGTTTCTTCTAAGAAACTGCTAATAAGATCACAAACGATCTTATCCCAATGAGCATTAAACACTAAAATAGCATTATTCTAATACTATGTTGATATTGCTACAGTTTCTTCAGACCCAATGAACAGGTCAGCTTCACTGTGGAATGGTTAGCGAAGCAACGTGAAGCAGCATCCCAGAGAACACCAGAAGCAACAATAACAATAGAGGTGAACATACTAGTGCACGACAAGGGCAAGAGAAAGATTGTCGATCACATGGAGGAAGAGCAAAGTTGCAAGTTTCGAGCAGATCCACTTGTAGAGAAAGCAACTATGGCTATAGAGGCGAAGAGGCAACAATGCGATAAGCGAATCGTGCAAAGGCAGAGGGAGAAACGAAGGATGGAAAAGACAGAGAAGGAGTTGCATGAGTTGAAGGAGCAACACCGGAATGAACAAGAGCTGCACAAACGGGAGAGGGAAGCACAATAGTAACAGGTACAACAAGGGGCGCAACATGTGCAGATGGATGAAACAACGCCTGTACAGGTAGTGGACTCACCAGAACTGCTGACATCAGGCAGATAGGGTGAACCATCCCAGGAGCAAGACTTTGCTTGTGAGATAGAGCAAGCACTTCAACAGTTGGATATGGATATGGAGCAGCAGGAGTTGGAACTAGACATCGACCTCATGCCTCATCACCAAGAGGTCGACTTACCCGCTTCACCGCATCCAGAAGATGAGCAAGTCTCAAGCAACCAAGGAGGCACTGAGATCCTTGGAGATTAGCTGGAAGGAGAGATGCACAACATCTCATTCGATGAGTATCAACATAGAGTTGTGCAGTCTCACAGAGTGTTGACTGTGGATGATCATACATCTCTTGCGCAAGTTGAGGAATGAGTGATCGTGTTTGACGTGTGCAAACATCCAGTAGCCTTGGCTGATGCCAGTAGAGCATATGCCGAAGATACTAGCTCAAGTGTTCACTTTCTGATAGTTGAGAATGAGCGAATGGTTAAGGAGCTACAGATGGCCAAGAAAGGAGGAGAGTTGGTGATAGCGTCAGCCAGAGCTGAATTGAAGAAAACAATTCTAACTGAAGTATTGTCCCTTGACACAGTTATGTGAGTGTTGTATTCCAAGTTTGGTACCGTGCATAAGGCAGTCGTCCATCTCCACGAATGGCAGCAGCGATGTGCTAGAAGAGCACGTATCTTGTCGAACGTGCATGCTGCTGTTGATTACATGCAAACGTGGACAATGAGATATAAGGGAGCCTCGTTTCACTTGCCTAAGATGATGAAGCCCAGAGCGGTCGAGCTGAAGGCACGTATCTGGAGTTAGATCCAGAACTATGAAGAGCTCTTGCAGCTCATCACTAGTATACAGGCTTCCCATGCACGTGTATTTAAGAGTATGGATGTTGTGGTGCACGCACATGCGATTCTGTCTATTGGGACTCTCACCCAGGCAAAGACAAAGGCACATGTCCGACTAGAGCTTGACTTGTATTTTGACGAGTTGATGTGCATTGCCACTAGCCCATACTTGCCCATCAATGTAGACATCATGCACAAGTATGTTGCTGGTTCGGCCGCGTTGAAGACAATGATGCACATGCTTTCAGATGAGTTGGAAAGAGGAGCTCGAGCAGTGTACCCAGATGCTATGGAGGCAAGAGTTAGGTTCCAGAAAGATGTCACCTTGGAGCACAAGGACACCATCATGGACTACCGATCTTGGCATCAGTTCGTTACTGTCAATCATAATGAAGATGTCGAAGAGTTGGTCTTCCAACAGTTGTTCGAGTCATAGTGATGTCTAGCAGGGGTTGCTCAAGCCGTTTTGTCTCTCATGGGTACATGTGCATTGTAATGTAACATCTTGTCAAGTGTAAGTTCAAGTGTCGATAGTAGACGTAACAATCATAGAGTAGATGAAGAGTCATAAGGATAGATGAATTGTCACAAAGGGGAATGTCAAGGGTCACCCCACCCTTTGCTATAAATAGTCCCTCATAATTCATTGTAAAGGCTTTTGGTTAGCGAAGCTTCTGATAAGACTACCTTGAAGAGAGCTTGGACAATATTTTAACGAACCTTGTCTTCTCCACTGCACAGAGCTAGTACATCTCTTTGGAGGATCAGATGATTGTGGCTGTAACGTTCTGCTATCGGAATTAGTGGTTGGACATGGATGTATTGTATGACTGGAACTTACGCTTCTTAATATAATAAGAGCCAACACGTTTCATGCATATGTTGTATTGTATTCTATGCTTTTTGGTTTACTCTAAATGACATATGTATCTGTTCGGTTACGCATGCATGTATAACTTTCTATGTATGTATGTATGAATCTTCCTCAAATGTGCTGTTGGTTTAACCATCACTTTGGATTGCTAGTTAACTTGCCTTCCATGTTGTGATGCATCTTTGCTCGTGTGTTCCCTTCTTAACTCCGTGCTATCACAAGTTTCCAAGTGGCACTCATCTCAAACCCCGTGTGTTAGAACCTCTCATGCACCTTCCTTGGCTCACTGCATATGTCACACCCTTGCTACCAACAGAGTTATCCTACTTAACTCTGTGCGAAATCGTGGTCAAGGCATTACTGTACGATCCACTGCTGGGACTCCTACACCAAATGATCTGAGCTCTAATTGGGACTTCTTACCGAGGAGATCCCCTGACATGTTGGCGGGTCCAGCGCCGTCAACAGGTACATTAAAAATCAACGCTCCCTCTTACCGATGTAAGTGTTTCTCACCACACCCATTTTGTCCTTGAAATGGACATGCTTGCCTCTTGGTAAGGATTTCGTGAGAACATCGACCACCTGTTCATCTGTTGATATATACTCCAACTTCACTGCCCGCTTCTGAACATAGTCCTTGATGAAATGATATCTGATGTCAATGTGTTTTGATCTGTCATGAACCACTAGATTCTTCGTGAGTTTAATGCAACTCTGATTATCACAGTGAATAACCGTCGGTCTCAACTCCTGATCAAATAGGCCATACAACAACTTGCGAAGCTAAATGGTCTCACAACTAGCTTGACTAGCAACCATATACTCAGCCTCAAAAGAGCTCAAAGCAACTGACTTTTGCTTTCGATTGAACCACGACACAACTGCCAAACCCAATCCAAAGCAACACCCTGAAGTGCTTTTACTGTTAGAAGCACAGCCTGCCCAATCTGAATCTATATAACTCGCCAACGTCACTCCGTCTCCCCGCCTATAGTCCTGACCATAATCAACAGTCCTCTGCACGTAATGAAGAATGTGCTTTGCAGCTACCCAGTGCACCTTCCTGGGCTCAACCATGAACTGGCTAATTGTGTTCACTGCAAAGCATATATCTGGCCTAGTGTTGACCAGATACATCAAGGACCCAACAAGCTGCCTATACAATGTGGGATCCGCCAAACTAGAATATGAAGCATGAAGCTTCTTCCAGTTGGTGATCATCGGTGTAGACATTTGCTTAACACATCCACAACATACTACCCCTGCCCGAGAAAGATATGCCCCTCCTCCTGCCACACCTCAAGCCCCAAAAGGCAATGCATCAGGCCAATGTCCTTCATCTTTAACTCCATAGTAAGATCCACCTTGCAACCACTAATCAGTGTTTTTGCCCCAGTAATGAACAAGTCATCAACATATAACACAAGAATGAGTGGATCGTCCCCTACAACAATGTAGTATAGGTTCGGATTTGCATCACTCTTCGTGAAACCCATTTGCTGCAAGTAAGTATCAATCCTCGAATACCAAGCTCTCGGAGCTTGCTTAAGTCCGTCGAGTGCTCGCCTCAATTGACATACACCGGTCTCTCGCCCAAGTACCTCAAAGTCTTGTGGTTGCTCAACATACACCTCCTCCTCTATAGCTCCATTCAGAAACGCTGTCTTCACCTCCATCTGATGGATATGCCAACCCATCTCTGCAACAATAGAAATAAGGGACCAGATAGAAAAGTGTATCGAGCTATAGGAGCGAAAGTCTCATCATAGTCAACTCCCTCTATCTGTGAAAACACTCTAGCCACAAACCTTGCCTTAAACTTCCCAATGCTGCCATCCGCAGCATGCTTGATCTTGTAGAGTCACCTGGAAGTCACAACTGACTTTCCCTCAGGCCTAGGCACTAGTTCCCAGACATTGTTCTTAATGATAGAGACATGCTCCTCCACCATAACCTCTCTCTATACCTCCTGGCTGGCAGCCTCCTCATAGGTAGTAGGCTTAGAGTCAACAATGCTGGTAGCCTTGGCTACATAACTGCAAAACGGCTTAGGTGGCACGCTCTCCCTGTTCATCATCTTCGGAGGAACAACGAACTCCGCTTCCTTCAAGGTGTCTTGAAGCCACTTGGGCCTCCTCTTCCCCGAAGAAGCTTCCCCATAGGGAACCTCATCTGTTGCCCCCAAGTCTGGTGAACCTGAAGGTCTGCCAATTGACCTTGGTGTGCCTGTACCGACACCTGTCGTTGAAGAACCTTTACTGGCACTTGTGCTTGTGTCAGCTGAAGTGCCATGTGAACTCTGTACTAGTTTACTCCCTAAAGAAGTGCTTGGTGAACTTGCCACTAGTGCCCCAAATGTCACTGACGTTGAAGTACCTCCTGTACCAGTCGGTCTAGAACCCTGAGGTCTTGCTCCCTGTGCCTAACCTCCCTGTTGAGGAGAAGTCTATGACTCTCTCTTATCATACTCCCGTGATCTCCGATAAGCCCTCTCTTCCTTGAACTTCACATCCCTCCTAATCACCACTCTCCGTTTAGAAGGAATGAAGATCCAATAGGATTTCGAAGTCTCGTTGTAACCCATAAAGATACCCTTCTCTGCCATGGGTTCTAGCTTCGTCCTCTGCTCCTTGGGGATATAAGAATATGTGAGACATCCAGAGATACGAAGATGTCCCACATGAGGCTTCTCTCCAGTGAAAGCCTCCTCCGGAGTCATATTCCCCAATACTTTGTGGGGACTCTTGTTCTGAATATAAACATCAGTATTGCAGGCCTCAACCCACAAAAACAAAGGCAACCCTAATCATGAATCATTGCTCTGGCAGCCCCAACAATAGCTTTGTTCTTCCTTTTAGACACCTCATTCTATTGGGGGTTGTAAGGAATCGTGAACTCTCTCCTACTGCCCTCCTATGCACAGAAGTCAGAAAACCCATCATCGGTGTACTCACCACCATTGTCTAACCTCAAGACCTGAAGCTTCCTACCTGTCTGCTTTTCCACAAGAGCTTTGAAATCTTTAAAGCAACTGAAGACCTCACCCTTGGTCTTTAGGAAATATATCCACGTCCTCCTAGAGTAGTAATCAATGAATATAACATAATACTTATAACCACCCAAAGACACATGAGACATACGGCTACTAACATCAGTATGAATGAAGTCTAGTATACTTGTAGATCTGCTGTCGTTCGCTGGGAATGGGAACTTAGTGTACTTGCCCAAAGCACACCCTCTATAGACCTCATAATGCTTGACACTGAAATCAGGAACTCCAGTAGTGATCTCCCTTAGTACTCTCAAAGCTCCATGATGCATATGCGCCATCCTCCGGTGCCATAACTCGCACAAGTCTCTAATGCTGGTGGTACTAGTGTGAGTGCTACAAGATGTGCTACCCACCAATGCTCATGCCGACTAAAAACTGAACCTGTATAGTTTCCCAGAGTGGACTCTAATCACTTTGGCCAAAGTGATGGAAGCTTCCCTAGGATGGATCAATACCTGACCTCCTGAGAAAGTGACGTCAAACCCCTTCTCCTCCATAGCAGACACTGAAATCAAGTTCTTCTTCATCCCCAAAACATACAAAACATCCATGACCTTCAAAGGATTCAAAAACTCCCTCTCAAAGGTCACAGTCCCCACACCAACAACTCTCACAGAGCGGTCATCTCCTAGTAGAATCTCAATATCAAGTGCTCTCTCTGCAAGCTTTGAAAAGAGCTCCCGTGTACCTGTCATATGGTGGGAAGCCCTGCTATCTATGTACCACACATCGGATGATGTACTCCTACTAGATGTAGAAGTAATAAATATAAGTCCTAGTCAAATTGTGAAGGAAACTGCTCCACCTATGCTGAAGCTGTAGTACCCTTCTTGCCCTTGTTCTTTTTCTTAGGACACGTAGCAGCATAGTGTCCCATCTTCTGACATGCCCAACATTTGCCCAACATTTGACTTTGGACATATCCGTATCTTTCTTCTTCTTCTTCTCCGTTCCCTTAACCCTATTTGATGAGGCCCCTTTCTTGGCTTTCCCTTTGTTCTTCCCCCTGGCTGTCAAGGCTACATCCTCCTTATCTGCTATCTTCACCCCACCACTGCTAGTCTTCCGTATCTCATGCTTCACACAATCATCCCAGAATCTGTGCCAATTGGGAAGATTCTCCCTAGAGGTAACAACATCTCCAAGACCTCCCAAGACTTAGGAAGTCCTGCTAAAACTATCCCGACTAACTCTGTGGGTGCAACTGCCTCACCAATAGCAGTCAAATCATCACGTACCTGTTAGACACTGCCAAGATAATGAACAACACTTCAGCCTTTGTCATCCTGATGTTCTTCAATTGTTCTTTGAGTACCATCTTCTTGCTCTCATTGGTACTCTAATAGAGAGTGGTTAGAGCTGTCCACATCTGATATGCATATGTGTTTTCTCTCATGTGAGGAACCACATGATCCTTCAGACTGTCCGTCAAAATCTTTTTTGCCTTTGCATTATTTTTTGTGAATTGAACAAGTTCATCTGCAACAGTAGGAGGTACAACCACTTGCCGCACTATGTCCCAAACTATTGCCTCCTCAAACATTGTCTGAATTTTATCATTCCAAACGGCATAGCTGGATATCCCATCTAGTTTGTCCTCTATCCTTAAAAACGTGGCCAGGACTACTGTCCACAATTTACAAAAACAAGAAAATGGAGAAATGAACTTTCCAACACACCTTGCTATCCCAAAAGTTCAGTTTGTGTGAAATTTCACCTTGCTGTCCCAAAATATCAGTTTGTTGTCCAAAATTTCAATTTGTTGTCCAAACCACTGTTTACTGTTCAAATTGCAATTTTCAGCCTGTAGTTCTGATACCATGTTGAAATTTGATGACTAAAAAAAGTTTCCTGCAATCCCAACCCAGTTTTAATTTCACCTTGTCATTCCAATTCAGTTAAATGCTCTTTCCCATAAAAATACATTCAACATATAGAATTCTAGAAATGAAATTTTCAGATTAAAACACATGGACTGTCAACACATACTGAAAATAAATATTGACATAACCTGACCAGCAACACACATAAAAATACACACAAATTTTTGGTCAACTTAGACCCAGGCAAAACCCCTTCAATCTTCTCTGAGGAAAACCTGTTAGAGAGCTCTTCAAATTTATTTATCTTTCAAGTTCAGGAAAAATGCATTGCAGAGAAAACAAAACAGCGAAATACAACTTATCTCTTCAGCCCAAAACTCCTTGAAAACTGTGCCCACTTGAAGCTGAAAATATGTACTGTACATATATGACTGTCTCGACTGTACAGATTTCCGTACCACTGTACGTATTTTTTTAAACTTCTCTTGAATGGCGTGCAGCTCACAACATTCAATGCTATTTGTACTGTGCTTTATGCTGTCTTCTATGCCTTGATTTCCATGCCCAACTTTGCCCAAAAACCACTCCTTCAGCTTGCTGCAACAAATTTCTCATTCAGAACTTTTCTCCAGCTCTCAACCTCCTTTCTCTAATTTGCTCATGAAGAATTAATGCAGTCTCTCTTTTCTTTTCCCCCTTTTGTTTCCTTAAATGACTTTTGGGCAACCCTAAGATCTAATGGCTCAGATTCATTTAGATCAAGGGATGAGAATAAATGGGCATTTAATTATCACTTTCTATTTTTAACTCACCCATTAAATAAAGTACCCACATTGTACTTTATGTCTAAAGTCACTTTTCACTTTATAATTAAACATTGACTTTACCACTTATAAAGTCACTTTCACTTTATAAAGTCACACTTAGGAAAAGAATGATTTTGGACACTTTTCCCTAGGTAGAGACTAACCCATGGGAAACCACTTGTCCAAGTTACATAAAAAATCAACATAAATAATATAATATCGTTGAAGATGACAGTGCCATGATTTGGGAAAGGAACAAAGATAATATGAGACAAAGAAAAAGATAACACGCCTTTTCATCCATATGCTTTAAGGACAAAGCTTTCTAAAGGGGAAAATAATGTTATGATCATGAATATGAAATATTACAGATACTAAATAATATAAATCATAGAAAATAAAATAATAATAATTAATAATCATGAATAGTTATGAAAGGGCATATCTCAAAAGACATGATTAATTATGAAATGGCACTACTGCCTAATATTTATGTGGGGCCCATCATTGTCTTCAATCATATTACTTGTACTCAAAACATTATATATATATTATTTATCATATGATGGATATTCTCATATTCCAGATATTTTAAATATTTGTGTGATAAAGAACTTTGTGTGTATCATTATATGTGCAATTGTTTAAAAATAAAGGTGAGGAAAGTAATCATCATTGGTAGAACTTGGAAATTATTTTGAAATCTATCTAGTTAACTCATATTGTGTACAATATGTACATGTGAACAACAAAGATTGAGATGATGCATATATGCTTGTGGACTGTAGTTTAATGTTCTTGATATTTCTTACGGAATTCTTAGTTTCATCAACTAAAGAAAGATACGTGTATTACTAAATCTAGGCAAAAACATAGTTTCTTTGCGGTAATTCAAAGAAAAAGTTCATAAAAGACTATTCTTGGCATGTTTACTTTGCGTTTAGTTTGCTAATGCCGTTAAAATATCTAAGGTGATATAATGTTTGTGTTCACTTTGTGTTGTTAAAATGCCATAAGTGTAGTGATCTTGATTTCATGCAATTATTTACCAATTTTCTTATTTGCAAATATGATTGTATGTTTTATGTGAATCAACAAGTTTTGTAAGGTTGGAGACCTCACATAATTGAGTAAAATAATGAATGCTGATATTTGTTTTGTACTATAGCTTCTAGATCCTGGACGATATACATGGTTGCTGAAAACTCTTTATGGTCTTTTGATGCTACTTCCTCAGGTATGTTAATGTTTATTTTACCACCTTCAACGTTTTAGTTTATTAGGCATGATAGGCAGAGTTTTTGATTATCTGAAAACTGTGCTTTATACATTTGGCTTCTACAAGCTTCTATCCCAACTAGCTTCAACTGAGTTCCACTAAAATTCAAGATTTCTCTGTTTGCACTAAAGGAATTAATCTAGACTGTATTGAACCCAGTTCCATTTGATATTGTTTAGAAGCTAAACCTTTTTTGTTAGCCTCATAGAACTGCAGATGAATGCTATATAGTATTATTATGTGAATGATCATATATTATAGATTCACATGGAAGTATCAGAATGGACTACTTTCAGAAAGTATTGAAAAAGTGATTACAATACATAGACGATGTTGTCAGTTCGGGTGCCAGTATGGGGATGCATTATTTAAAATCTCAGTTTGCGCACATTGACTTGCTGAGGGAAACTCATTTATTCCATGAAAATGAGTTATTCATGGATTGGGCAACAATTGAAAGATATATGAGATTCTACAGTTTTAAGTGTTTGTTCAGTTTTTTACTGGCTGAGTTATTTCAAGTTCTGCCTGCTAGTCAACAGCCTTTTTGGCGAAGTCATCTGCTGTTGAGTTGTTCTCTGTGAGGGGTTCTAACCAGGCAGCAGGACATACCACAGCTCAGACCCTCTGGTTGGCCATCTATCAGGAGCTTCCTTGCTTCGACCTCAGATGGTAGGAGAGTCACAGGCATTGAAATTGCAGTTCTGGCCGGAGGCATTCCACCCTTTTCTCCTCCCATTTACAGGAAACTGCAGCATCACCAGGACTTGTTGAGATACTCTCCAAGGTTTCCTGATGCTTGACATTTCTATTCTTGGTCCGAGGGTTGTGTATTCTCATCCATGGGATGATTCATGAGATGAGGTCTTGCTTTTATAGTAGTTGCTCTTGCATTCCCACTTCGTATTGACACAGATGTACATAGCAGCCTGTTAAATTGGCAACTAGGGCCAAACTCCATATGGGTCAGCTTATTTATGGCAGCTGATATTTTTATTGGATCCCTCTCATTGAGAGGTGTAGGATTGATCTAAAGATCATCCGATTCCGATAAGTATTTATGGAGATATGAATTTATTTTGTTTATATAGATTATTATCAAGCCGACCAGCCTTGAGTAGGCTAAGAAGCCCAATAGACGTGTCTATTCATCATCTACGTTTTAGTATAAATTGGTGAGGATTTGAAGTCATTTGAACACACATTCTTGGTGTGATCTCCTCCTCTCCACGTCTTGGGTTTTTGGTGTAGGAGAGAGACACCAAGGGTTAAACGCTGGCCTTCAAGTGAAGCCCTAAATTACAGTCAGAGAGGAGACATTAAGACGCAGATGAAGGGAGATCTTACCATAACCAAAATGCAGTGATGAAGGCCTTATACGCAGCCCTAAACTACAGCCACGTGTTGCCCTAACTTGTTGTCAAGTAATGCCCTAATCTGCTGTCCTAGAAAGCTCCATACGCAGTCCTGAAGGAGAGCCCTAGCTGCTGTCATATGTTACCCTAGCCGCAGTCCTAAAGGATGAGCTAAGACGCAGAGGGAGAGGCCTTATCCAGCAGCGTGTGAAGGCCAATCCGCAGTTCTAAAAGAGCCCTAATTGCTGACCCTTATACACAGTCAAAGTCTCCTATACGCTGGCTGGAATATCACTGTTTGTAATACGCAGCAAGCAGAAGGAACCCTTAACCAAGGGTAGTGGAGCTTCCAGCGTAGAAGAAAAGGACTACCACTGTTTAGAAGTTGTCATGGAAGAAGACTTATTACGCAGTCCTTATCTGATGTTAAGAGAGGCCCATTAATAGTCTTGTATTGCTGCCATGATGCTGTAGATGATAGCGTGTTAAGGACTGTCTGGGCATATTGGTGATGAGCATGATTTGAAGGGTTGCTACAGCTAGCTGCTTTGCTAGGTTGCAAGCCATAGCAAGCAGCTAAGTCTGTCCCATGGCAGTATTGCAGTGTACAGCACAGTGATGATGGGCAGTATGTTTAGAATCTAGATGCAGCATACTTGGCTGGAGCAGCATGGCGCTGTATGGTGCAGTAAGGTGCATGGAGCAACATGGTGCAGCACAATGGATGCAGCATGATGATGGGCATGGATGTATTGCAGTAGCTTGATGTGAGTAGTGTAGTAGCAAGAATACATTGCAGCATGATGATGATGATGTATTACAGTATGCATAGTGCAATGAAGGGTTCAATCAGGGGCAGCAAATGGACGAGATGCAGAACGATGATAGGTGAAGGAGTCACCTTGAGAATCAGTTGAAGCAGAATGTCTTCAACTGATCTCATCATGATACGAAATGATCTATGCTAGATCTAGATAAGTCAAAGTATTGACTGCTGTTGTAAATGTACTCTCTCTCTCTTTCTCTGCTGAACTTTGAAGATAAAAGAAGATTTGATCAAAGGGTTTCCCCACACATTGTGGGGTTTGTCCCTGGCTCGCGCCATATCTTGTGTCCTCTTGGCTTGGCTTGTCTTCTGCGTTTTATATTTATGTTCTATCTGCAGTTTATCGTAATGCTGATGTGATTGCTAACTGTGAAAATTTAAATAAATTGCTCTAGCATAGAACATACCTAAACTTAACAATCATCAATAGGAGCTACATAAACATCATCTCGATTAGAGTCTGAGGATGCCTCAGCCTCATTTGCAATCTCAGTAATAGCACCAATAACAATAGAAGTGGACCTAATGGAATCACGAGTTGGTTGAGCTGCATGACTAGTGCCTTCCATTGGTTGTTTGCCTTTGCTTGATGTGGCTACTAATTCTGGTTCCGATAACGCTACCAAATTTGCATTGGGATTAACCCCCCTAATGCCATGTCAATATCAAAAGTAGCATCAAACTCAGGATCTTTAGTCTCCTCCACCCATTCTGATGTTGGCTCAATATCATCCAACACAATGGGATCTAGATCAGGTCTTTTGTTCATCATTTGGTTGCGTCTTAGTTGAAGGTTGTATTGCACGAAGACAAGATCATTTAACTATTTTTGTTCCAAACGGTTTCTCTTCTTCATGTGTATGCACTAAAAAACAGACCAATTGTGCTCACAACCTGAAGCACTGCAAGTTTGACTGAGGACCTTAGCTGTAAACTTTTGCAATTGAGGACATTAACTGCCAAATGACTCCAACCAATGTGCTGCAAAGAAAAATACATTAATTAGTAACTTAGTTCATTTCATTGCTTATTTATAAGTATTTACAGACAATTTGAATTGTAAATTTGTAAACAATTGAACTTTAAAATAAAAACAAATTGGAATTGCTTACTTGGTTGATCCACATCTCTTGCCATCTTTGCCATGTTTTTGCCAAAGGTACTTGCTGCCAATGTTGCATTAATCATTATCAGGATAATATCGGTTCAAAAAAAAAATCGGAAAAAATCGTAATTATCGGGAAATAATCGGGAAAAAATCGTTTGGTACAAAAATATTCATCTTTTTCAATTTTTTTAATATCTAAACCATCACAACATAAAATAAATACATTGACACATAAATATGATAAAAGAACTAATATATAAGATGTTTAATATCATTTCTAGTGCTAAAATCACACATAACATTGAATCATGTGCTGAATAGTAAGTCCTGACTCTTGAGTCCCAACTCAGCCTCAAAATATAAAAAAAAATATAATAATGTATTTCATCATGTCATAATGTCATATACAATAAAATGAAGAAAATAACTAAAGTCTAATCCTATTGATTTCCTCTGCCTCTCTTGCGAGAAAATGCCACAACTTTCCCTTTCCCTCTAGATGTAGAGGTGGTGCTTGTGGAGTTGGCATGGAGTTTACTATTGTCTTGAAGCTAAGAACTAGAAGAGGGCTATCTGAAGGTAGACCACTCCTTACTGGTGGCAGGGGTAGCCCGCGCAGGTGGTGTCACCTGACACTTACAATCTCCCAATTGAACTCTGAAAAACTGATAGGTCTGCTAGATTTTGATAAATCTAAAATTCTACTTTCTCAATGAAATCAATGATGCCGGAACCACTCTCAAACATTCCTGAGTCATTTCATGGTAATGTAAATAATTAAGTAAAAGGGATGAAAATGGAGATAAAGAGATGTCACTTTTACTTTAAGAATTTAACCTTTCCATGAATGCATACTCTAAAGGGCCTAGACTTGATCATTAAGCTGCCCCACTCAAAAATTATTTGTTTCTTTAAAAAAAAATTGCATTTCAAACATTTAGCATCCCTTAAAAAACCAAAAAAAACATTATAAAATCTTGCCGCTGGAGACCCCCATGATAATTTCGATTGTTATCGCGATAAATTCAAATTTATCGTGATAACTTCATAAAAATCGTGCAAAAAAAATTACTCGCGATAAATTCGTACAAAAATCGTGATAAAATCGTTTTATCGCGATTTTCACAACTGGTCGGAATGGTTAGGGGCCATGCGCTCCAAGCAATCATACAATATATCTCTGAACTCCCCAACTTGCAGATCTCCTAGCTGAGCTTTATAATGATACTTTGGGTTAAAAAATACCCAGTTGCATGTATAGGACGATGGAGTGGATTGTTCTATCTGTTATCAATTATCTCCCAAATATGCCCATATTTAGCTAAATTATCCTTATAAGTTGCTCGTATCTTCTCCTTTTCCTAATCCATAGCCTCATAAATGTAACCCATGGCCAATTTTTTCCCGTCCACTATCCGTAGCACCTTAACAAGGGGCTCGATAATATTCACAAGCTTTGCTGAGCTTTTCCAAAAATAAAGACTTTCTTTTTGGTGTCTTTGCCATCTTGTCTACGAGTCCACTGAGATGAAGTCCAATTCTCAGAAGAAAACATTTTCTGCAAGTTTTTTTGTTGAGAATTGAGACATTGCAACGTGAGGAAGTGAGTTGCAAATCTCGTAATTGCAGACCTAACAAGCTCTTTGCCCCCAGTGTTTTTCCTCATTAGGCTCAATACCCATGAGTGGTTTTAGATGTATTTTGTAATGCACTGGGCATGCTCTACAGTGTTTTTTACCCACTCCACTTTTCTTATGTCCTCAAGCTTGAGGTCTATGCAATGTGTAGCACATAGAGTCCAAAATATGGTCTTATATATGGACTGCAACATCTTTCCAACAAGAACATAGTTTGAGGTATTATTTGTGATGACCAACACAACATTTTGCTCTCCTACTTGCTGAATAATGTCATCCAAAAGCTCAAATAGAAGGGTTGCATCCTTCGCCTTATTAGATGCATCCACTGATCTCAAAAACATGGTTCCTTGAGGACAAGAAACAAGAAAATTAATGATAGTGCAGTTCTTTCCATTAGTCCATTCATCTGACATGATGGAACAACCTGTTTTGAGCCATGACTCTTTATACTCAACTAAATACTCATCAATGGAACAAATGTATTTTTGCAAAAGAGCTCCCCTCAAGTCATGCACAATAGTTCCTTTGAAGTTCTTTCCTGTAGCTATAACAGAGTCCCACATGGCTTGGTAATAAGGTGAGCGAGCAACATTAAATGGGATATCTGCATCATACCACCATCTAACAATGTATTGAAAAGAATATTCTTTGCATTGTTTTTTCCAATGGTCATCCAAAGTGGGTTGATGTTGAGTTAGACTTGGTTGGAAGGAAGTGGGATTAGCAGAGGCAGTGGTGGCAGAGGATGAGAAATAACTCTGGATGTTCATCCTCTTTGTTCCTTTAGATTGTTGGCCTTGATGATAAGACCCAAGATCAGGAGGAACATACTGAAAGGGGTCATTGGTGGAAGGGATAAAAGAGGAGTCTTGAATCTCAAAATCATCATACCCACTCTCTTTAATGGCTTGTAAATTTTCCTTCTTCCTTGCAATTTCTTCTTGGATAGCCTTCTCCCTAGCCTTATTCTTTTCAAACTTCTCAAACTTAGCAAGGTATTCTGCCTTAACAGGATCTATCACTTCCTTTGGTGCATCACATGGCTTTAGTTGGCTTCTTATCCTAGCCAAGTGTTGTTTCAACCTGAGAACACCCCCACCTCCAATAGATTTATTGCAAAAATTGCATATCATTTTTCCATCAATCACATCACAATGAGCCCATGCACCTGTTCTTAGCTTTGGAGGCATGGTGGCTAGAAATATTTGAAATTTGCAAAGAAATTTGCCGATTAAAAATAAATTGCAGCTAAGAAATGGAAAACCTAAGATAAATTTGGGAAAAAATGGACATATTTAGCCTACAAAATTTGATAGCATAGAACTAGAGATTTGATAACAACGTAGAATAGAACACAGAAAAAAATTAAATACATGGACAACAATGAAATATGGATTTTTTCAAGTGAAAATCCTTACTTGGAAATGCAAACTAGCTTCTTTGGCCTTCTCTTGAAGATGCCAACTCTACTAACAAGTCCAAACTATCTCCAAAATAACTCCAAGTCCAAGCCTCCAAGATGACTACTCGTGCAAATCCTCAACACTCTCCAAGCTCCCAATGAAACTCACAAAAACTCCAAATGAGATGTGTGAGGCAAATGAGAGGGGAGACCTCCTTTTATTGGTTTGGAGGTGGTGTTTTTGGAGGGAAAAAACCCTTAGTTTCCCTCCAGAACACCTTAGAAGCTTCCAAAAAACCACTTGGTGGGTCTATTGTTGACATGGCAATGAACTGATCGATTTGTGACGAAACCGGTCGGTTAGGCCTGTTTTTATGAAAAAAGGCGAAATGGCCCGTCTTATTGGGTTTTTTGGCCAGTGCGAATGGTTTAGCTAGTGAATCGACCAGTTTGACCAGTTTTCGGTTCAGACCAGCCGATATTAACCAATTAACATCTCCAAATTAAGAGGATTCTTAGGGTTGACTGGATACTATCGAAGGTTTATTCAAAACTATGCTCATGTATCCACACCCCTAACAAATCTGTTGACAAATAACTCCTTTCAATGGGATGATAAAGCAAAAAAATGTTTTGAAGACAAAGGATATTATGTCCAAGGCACCTCTATTAGCAACTCCAGATTTTGCAAAGCCTTTTGTAATCAAATATGACGCTTCAGATTTTGGCATAAGATGCAGGATGGTCATCCAATATCATTTGAAAGCAGGAAGCTCAACAAGCAAGAATGTCTCAAGTCTACATACAACAAGGAAATGCTTGCCATTATGCTCGCATTAGCTAAGTGGAGACAATATCTTTTGGGAAGTAAGTTCTTAATATGAACAGAGCATCAATGTTACCAGACTTGGAATCGACAATAAATCGGTGAGGCAAAAGAGCGAAGAGTTTTAATCGGATCGGGGAAAAATCGATGAATTCAATAATTTAAGATATACACACATATTGCAAAAAAAAAAAACAACAACAAAAACAAAAACAAACAATTTTCATTGATATTCAATAAAGCCATGTCCAAACAATGCATAATATCAATAGATGTCCAAAATATCATTTATGAATAACTATCTCATATATGTTATGAGTCCAAACATGATCCAAAGTACTGGGTCTTGACTCTTAACATGTGACTACATCGAACCAGAAGCATCTGCTTCTAAAAGTTTATAAAATACTGCATACTAATCAGTAAAAAATTAGTAACTGAAATCTCTTGATTTCTGCTAAAATGATACGATAATGGTTTGCTACTGAAATCTCTGACCAAGCACATGTTGAAGCTACAATGGAGCACACTGCACACTACACCTCTATTACACTACGACTCTATTATGTGGAGTAAATTGAACTGAAACCATGCCTCTATTACCTTCTTGACGTATGAGTTGTAGGCCTGAGCAAGTAAGAAAAGTCAATTACAGTGCGACCTTTAATTTTTAACGTAACTAAACTACGCAACGAAAAATGCAGGGACCCTAAAAGTTAAAACCCGTGCCCCTCGAGTTGAGGGTTGAAAATCACCTCAATCGCCTAAATCGCAATTAATCGGTGAGTCGCAAGTGAAACTTGCGTTGACAACGAGTCAAACACGGTCAATGCAAGTTTGACTCGCCCATAGTTGAATCAGATCGTTTGAGGGAAGAGCAGAGTATGACTCGTGATTAATCGCAAGTGATCGGAGATTCATATTTCACTGCAGACCATAGTAGTCTTCAACATTTCTCCAGCAGAAAACACTCTCTACAGAACAACAAAACTGGTTTGAAAAAATTGTTACATAAGAAAGGGAAAGACAACATAGTAGCAGATGCTCTGTCCAGGAAATACAAAGAATCGTCATTACTTGCAATTTCAGTTGTAATTCTGGAATGGCTTAGTGAAATTCGAAGTGAATATGCAGCGGATCCAGAAACAAGTGCTATAATCAATAACCTTCCCCGGAATTCAAAATTTGAATGGAAAAACGATATTCTCTGGTACAAGGGAAGAATTTACCTAAGTCGAATTTCCAAATTTAAATCCAAAGTTCTCAAGGAGTCCCATGATTGACTGTCAGTTGAACATGTAGGTTTTTCTAAAACTCACTATAATGCACGCCGATCATTTTTTTGGAAAGGAATGAATAATGAAATTCAAAGATATGTAGTAGAATGTGATAAATGTCAAAGAAATAAGAATGAGAACATTATGACACCCATGTCAGACGAAAAAGATAAAATTCTTGTAGTAGTAGACAAACTCACAACGTATGCACACTTCATAGGAATGAAGAAATCAGATTCAACAAAAGAGATCACTAAGATATTTTGCAACAATGTCTACAAATTAGATGGATTTCCCAAAGTCATTGTTAGCGATAGAGATGCCAAATTTAAAGAGAATTTCTAAAAGGAGCTCTTCAAACATATTGGAACATACCTCAACATGAGTTTAGCATGCCATCCTCAAACAAATAGTCAAACATAAGTTTTCAATAAATGTTTAGAAGCCTACCTACGCTGTTATGCAATAGACAAACAAAATAAGTGGGCTCAATGGTTACATCTTGCTGAATGGTGGTACAATTCCACTTACCACACTTCAACGAAAATGACTCCATTTCAAACTCTGTATGGATATGAGCCTCCTAGTTGGAAGGAGTTAGCCATCACCGAGACAGAAGTTCCAGTAGTTAAGGATTAGTTAGAAGAATCCCAAAAAGTCTTTCAAGCATTAAATGAAAATCTAAGTATTGCAAAAATCTTATGAAGCAGCAAGCTGACCAACACAGAATAGAGAGAGAGAGTTTGAAGTTGGAAAATGGGTATTTGTTAAACTTCAGCGTTAGAAGCAATTATCCCTGAAGCAGAAATGAAAAAACAAGTTGGTGCCAAAGTTCTATGGACCGTATCAGATTAACAAAAAGTTCATCCAAGTAGCATACAACTTAAGCCTTCCTGATAATAGTTGAGTTGACAACATTTTCCATGTATCTTGTCTTAAGAAAGCATTGGAAAAACGCCAATCAGCACAAACAACACTTCCGATATTAGATGACGAAGGCAAATTCATTTTAGAACTAGAAGGAATTGTTACCACCAGGGAAAGGAAATTACGATCTCGAGTAATTAAAGAGTACTTTATCAAGTGGAAGAACCTACCAGAAGAAGAAGCCTCTTGGGAGACAAAAGCGTTTCATCAACAACAACCATTGTTACATATGCTTTGAGGAGAAAGCATCTTTTCGAGAGGAAGGCAATGATATGTAAAACAGTCAATAATTTTGTAATTATAGATTAATTAGGCAAAAGGTCACCAACAAGCACCCAAGGCGGTATATAAACCAGGGGTCCCTTCTATGTAACGTCATCAATCAATTATCTAATAAAATATATATTTGATTATGTCCGTCAATTGCAGATTTATATTTGTTTGTTCTCTAAATCACCAAGGGCAATTGGAAAAGGTCAAAGGAAAGGCATGAGTGCCACTTCTTGTGAAAATTTGCTGCAATAATTGATTTATTTCTCCTACTTATTTATGATAAGTTATTTATTAATACTTCAGTAAAAGCCAAAATAAATTCAGCTGCAGATTTCACAAACTAGAACTGAAAATTAAATGGCAAGAGAAACATCAACATATGAACAATCAAGTTGACACACTTGTTTTTGGACAATCGTCCTTGGAAAAACCCAATGTGGGAAAACCGGTGTAGTAGATCTGAGGATTCTTATTATTGGTAGTAAATATCTGAATACAATCTAGGATGCTCATCTAGCAATCCTTTACAGAGAAAATATTGGCGGAAAATCTGAGTGAGTTTTACCTCACTTCAAAATTCTGGCTGATCTGGCACAAGACTGGCTAACCCCAACTATTTCTACACTGGTTCTGCGTCAACCCTGTACCACCTTCTCTGCCCTCTGCATTAGCTCTCCTGACTGTTCCAACAGTTCCTGACAGTTCTGGCAGTTCTCAACAATTCCCGACAGTTCCCGGTAGTTCCGAAAGTTCTGGATTCTACGTGACAGGCAATTTTTCTTCTCGGTGCTGGCCCTTCTGGCTCTGCGTCAGGACTGCGTGGGCCTAGATTGGCCCAACGTCAGCTCTCCCGGCTACTGCGCTGCCTCTCTGCAAGCTCTCTCCGCCTCTCTGTTCTGTGTTTTCTGGAAAGGCCTCCCAGATTCTCTTTGCCCGTCAGCTACAAGATCTCCCCAATCGATTTTCCTCTTGAGAACTTCTCACCTCAGAAAATTGATTTCCTCAATCTCTTTGTGTGTATCCAAATGAACCCCAAGCCTCCATTTATACTTTTCCCGTTGAGTCTTCAACAACCGAGATTAAGTCTCTAATCAACAACTAAGATTAAAACATGACTCGATCTGCCTTCTAGATCATTCTCACCCATATTTTGATTAATACTCGTTAATATTTTAATTTCCCTAAGTTTAGACTTAGGAACTCCATTAAAAATACAATCCGAGTGGAATTTCACCAAACGATTTCTGGGTTCTTTAGAACTCATTTGCCTTAGTCTCTCCACCAATTTTCAAGGCTAGAGCACTTCTGACGCTACCAAAAACTAACATTCCCTCTTAGTGAGGAAAGTGCTCTAGCGACGATGTCCACCTTCATGCTGCTGTGTTTCCGAAGCATCTCCTTTCTGCACTGCTGCTGCCACCAACACTGTGCTACCGCTGCTACTATACTGTTGCCCATGACACTACCACTGTCACTGTTGCATTTGTACTACAGTTCCCTCTCAAACGCTGCATCATTCTATTGAAAGGGATTTTCCAACATACCCATCTATTCTCGAAATTGAACAAACTTGGCTCTTCCTGGAGCCTTGGTGAGTATGTCTGCCACTTGATTTCCTTTGGGAGTGTACTCCAACTGTATCGCTCCATGTTGAACATAGTCTCTGATAAAGTGACACCAAATATCGATGTGTTTCGAGTGATCATGAAATATTGGATTTTTAGAGAGCTTGATACAACTCTGATTATCACAAAAGATCCTAGTCGCTTCCATCCTTCTCTTGAATAGATTTACAAGCAGTTTCCTGAGCCATATAGCTTCACATCTTGCTTTGCTAACTGCCATATACTCAGCTTCAACAGAGCTCAGAGCTACAGACTTTTGCTTCTTACTGCACTAGGAGGTCATCCCAGATTCAATACCGAAGTAATACCCAGTGGCACTTTTCGTGTCTACTGAACTTCCTGCCCAATCTGTATCAGTGAATCCACTCAATTCGATATCATTGCCCTTGGTGTACCTTAATCCAAAATTTATTGTTCCACACACATGCCTGAGAATGTGCTTTGCTTCTGCCCAGTGCGCCCTTTTCAGTTCCACCATGAACTGATTAAGGGTGTTGACATCATAACACAAGTCTGGCTTGGTGTTGACCAGATACATAAGTGACCCAATTGAGTTGTCTGTATAAGGTGGGGCCCACTTCCTTGCCCCTTCCAATTGGTAATCATAGGCATAGCCATAGGTCAGCAATCCTGCATTCTAAATCTTTTCAGAATTTCTGATGCATATCTTCCTTGGCCAAGGAAGATCTCACCATCCTGCTGCCAAACTTCCAATTCTAGAAAATAGTGCATTAGCCCCAAATCCTTCATATCAAACTCAATTTCTAGGTTCTTCTTACAATCCTCAATGAGTTTGGATGATCCTGTCGAAAATAGATCATCTACATACAATACTAGAATCAACGACTTACCTTCTACCAACAAATAATAAAGATTGGGATCAACATCGCTCTTGATGAATCCCAACTGCTGTAAGTCGCTGTCAATTTGACCATACCAGCTCTGGGTGCCTGTTTTAGCCCGGACAAGGCTTTCTTCAACTTGCACACATGAGTTCTCTTTTCATGTGTTTTGAAACCTTCGGGCTGTTCGATATATACCTCTTCTTCTATCATCCCATTCAAGAACGCTGTCTTGACATCGATTTGGTGAATCTCCCATCCCATTTGTGTTGCAAGGGATATAATGGATTTGATAGAGGTATATTGAGCTATTGGGGCAAAGGTTTCCTCATAGTCTATTCCTTCCTTTTGCGCATATCATTTTGCGACAATCCTAGCCTTGTACTTATCTACGTTGCCATCTGCAACATACTTGATCTTGTAGATCCATCTCAAACCTACAACTGATCTGTTCTCTGGTCTTAGTACAATTTCCCAAACATCATTTGTCATGATAGAACTGTACTCTTCTACTATGGCATCCACCCATACTTGGTGTTGTACAACTTCTTGAACACTAGAAGGTTCTTCGACCTGAGCTACTAATGCTTGGTACCTGTCAAGTTGTCTACATTGCCTTTTCTCGGCTCTAGGAGCTCCAATGAATTCCTCTGCGTCCCTCAGAGTCTGTCGTACTTCTCGGCTCGTTCTTCCACTGGTGGTGGGAGATTCCATCTGTTCCTCTTCTTGTACCTGTTGTGACACTCTTGTCTCCTCTTCTCATAAGGAGATGTTAGTATTGGTTACCGTGCTTGAACCAAATGCTTGTCTTCCTGCCAGATCTGATCCCTGTTGCTGGACTAGAGGAGCATCCTCATCCTGTTCTTCAAATGGCATCTCACGAGATTTCCTGAAGGCTCTATCTTCCATGAACTTCGCATCTCACCTTACTACAATATTTCCGCTGCTCGGAATGCAGATCCGATATGCCTTTGAAGTCTCGCTGTAACCTACTAGATACCCAACTTCGGCAGTTTACTCTAACTTGCTCCGCTTCTCTTTTGGAATATGGCAATAAGCTACACTTTCGAATATCCTGAGGTGTCTTACTTCTGGCTTCTTTCCCGTGAAAACTCCCTTTGGTGTCTTCTTTCATAAATCCCTGAAGAGTCCTGTTCTGAATGTGTACAACTGTGTTGCATGCTTCTGCCCATAAAAACTTGGGTAGATTTTGATCATATAACATCGCCTTTGCTGCTCCAACAATAGTTTTGTTCTTCCTTTTTGTGACTCCATTCTGTTTTGAATTATAGGGTGTTGTCCATTCTCTTCGGATCCCTTCTCTTGCACATAAATTAGTGAAGTTCTTATCTAAGTTGCACGAAACGGGGAAATGCGGAAGCGAAACGAAACGGGGAAGCGAAACGAAACGCGACCTCCCCAAATTTTGGAAACGCGAATATATATAATAATA